>JAAIXI010000251.1:4026090-4071667 GCA_013403645.1 Heliconius nattereri | reverse complement strand
GATTTTTTGATATTGTAACAACTTCTAAAGTACTTATTAAAATGAAAAACAGTAAAAGACAGTTTTGATCTACATTAAATGGCCAACGTAACTAATATACTTATTTATATGCTGAGAGTAAGGGATAAGTGAAACTTGAGTAACATACAGCTGATGTGTCAACGGCGTGATGTGTTAACAATTAAATGCGTTTTTCTCTAAAATTAGACACTATTTCGAAATTGCGAATAGTTTTAGAGAAAAACGCATTTAATTGTTGACACATCCCGCCGTTGACACATCAGCTGTATGTTACTCAAGTTTCACTTATCCCTTACTCTCAGCATATAAATAAGTATATTAGTTACGTTGGCCATTTAATGTAGACCAAAACTGTCTTTCATTGTTTTTCATTTTAATAAGTATTTTAGAAGTTGTTACAATATCAAAAAATCCTTGCTGCGAAACGGCTCGCCACTCGCCATGTGTCCGCCGCGCCCGCCTGGCTTAAGCATCGGTGGTTCAGTAGTAGAATGCTCGCCGGCCACGCGGGCGGCCCGTGTTCGATTCCCGGCCGATGCATTCTATTTAATTTTCCTCATAGGCAGCCAGTGCTTGCTTTTCATCAGGGATAGAATACCCTCTTCAGCATTAACCACAAGCTCGAAAAAAAAACGTCTCTATAGCAACGAAGATTTAGATGCGTTTGCACGTATTGGATAATTGGAGTTGAATGTATTATGTCAGCGCGATTTATTTGGTTTCATATTTTTTTTTGTACAAACATACATTATATGAATAATCCGGCAGTAAAAGCGGGCGAAGCCGCAAGAGGGTCGCTAGTATTTATATATAAGCAATAATAATATATTCTAGCCCCTCGCTGTAACGCAGATAAGCAGAGGTAACCTGAAAAGCTAGTGTTTAGAAACTCCGTTCCAATTGAAACACTTCCGTTTTCCACTTTCCGCCGAATTCTGGCATCAGGCATTGCGTGTTGAGGGGCGGAATTCAACGCCTCATTGCGAAACGAGTAAATGAAAATATTAAATATTTTATTTCCTCGAATGAGAATAGAACTTACAACCCGTCACGTTAACAGTCCACTTATGTGCCTGGCCTACGACGCCTCTTTAATAACATCACACACAATTACCAACATTATCAATTTAAACCCAAGCAAAGCAAGATAATCGACAATTGTATACATGTACGTCGTTACATAATGATTCGATGATACTACGTCGAGATTATTGAAATTCCCAAGTATTTCTAACTTTAACTGTGGGGCTGAACGAGCAACGCACTAGGGAAACGATTACCATATTCTACGTATTTCAACGCCACCGAAGGCGGATGTAGGCTTCTGAGGTATTATTTGTCATATTAACGTCACTCGAGCCGAATTTTCGAGTTGTAATGTTAATATATTAAATCTTGCCGGCGCGTTCTAAAATAATTTGATACGGATATTTTATGTATTTCCGCTGTGCTCTGAAAATTGGAAGTAAGGGGTTGTTGTGAGGGGTTATTAATAAGGAGTTACACTTCTGTGTGTTAATTTAATTATTATTGTATACCGTAATTTTTTTAATTTTTTTAGTTACAATTAAAATATAATTGTTATTGAAATTTAGACATTTTGTTTTTAGGGTTCCGTATCTTTTAAGGAAAAAAAGGAACCGGTATCAATTTGTTGTCCGTCTGTTTGACAAAAGCCTTTATCTCGAGCTTGATTGAAATTTGAACCATATACTCAAATCTACGGCCCGATGATTTCCTGACAAAAAACATATATCTACATTACTTAAAAAAGATATGGCCGTTAATTCGTCGTTTAGACACCAAAAAGAGCGAAGAAATGGTGATATAAACGTAAAAAATATTCCACTTCCTCGAGTGGGGATCGAACCCACAATCGTCGAGTTACAGTCACACCCTTATGCCGCTGCGCCACAATGGCCCCTATGAACTAGAGACTTAAACTTTATTATAAATCAAACAAAATTCACCATCTCCGTTATAAAAGAACCGCTTCCATCAAGTTCACTTGAAAAAAAAAAAAAAAATATTGGACGTCCACTTAAAAGTACTCCACATAAAATTGAATTATCTGGAAAAGAATAGCCATCTTAGAAGATACATTCAATAGATAATTCCATCCAATATCGTGACGCAGCCCTCAAACCCTCAAGCAAGCAGCCCTCAAGCTTCACTATTACAAAGTAATTTATAGATGTTTTTAGGGCCTCCGTAGCGTTTGGTCTATTAATCTCGTTTTATCGTCCATCTGTCTGGCGTTCCACGGGCGCTAACAAACCGTTGCTTGGTGAAGAGTGGTTGTCTTCAACCGACCAAAGTACCTTCTACCTATAACGAAGTAGAATTTTTTCCCTAACTTTAATTAAACCGCAGTCGCCGCGACAAACAAATACCGCGTAGCCAGCAATCAATTTTTCGTCGGAAAATTACGTTGTAAAGTTGTAAAGGGTTGCGCGATACAGTACCAAATTGAAATTCTTTTGTGGGGGTCCGCCTTTACATGTCCGAAGTGTACCTGCGTTTGAATCGTAGCTTACTAGTACCATTTTACAGGGAAACTTTAGAATAAGCTCGAACAATGAACAGGTAGAAACTATATCATACTTTATATATACCATATGAGTATTTCTACACGTACAGCGCTGGGTAAGTTGCTAAAATTTTATTCACTTCTTCAAATAATATATGCAAATATTGACGTCTTTGTGGTGCATTGGCGCAACCGTGTGACTGTAAGTCCATCGGTTGTCGTTTCAATTCCTACTCGGGGGAATAACTATTATTTATTAATATTTCCATTTCTTTGCTCTGATAACGAGGCAAAGGATGTGGAGTGGAGGATGAGTTGAGCCTCTCAATACACAGTGCCTCCAGAATTCGGCGGTGAGTGGAAAACGGAAACATAGCACTAGGTTCCCAGGTTCCCTCTACTTATGTGCGGGATACTATGTGAAAGTAAAAAAAATCTATATATATATATAACATATATGTGTCCTTTCCCCAAACAATAATAAAATGGTTTCCTATTTTTTTTTGTATATTATATAGCCATTTATTATAGAAAATACGTTTATGGTAGGTAATGAAATATCTTTTTACTTAAAGCCAACGCTCACCATGCCATTTTCATAATCCCTTAAAACATTTTTAAAAGGATTTTTGCACTCGTGTACCTCATGTTCAAAAAAAATGATAAAACTACTATTGTGGATGTATTCTAGACAAAACACGTACGATTCTGGAGTAGTTAGATATTTTTTTTCGATGAAAACGGAATTGCAGTATGTTCCTATATATACCATATTTATGTCTCTATAATTTGGCGAAAAGTGGAGAATGGAGTGTCTGATCACTAGGATCCTTCAGCTTACCCTGCTTCATGCAGGATACAGCGAGAAGCTGATTAAATATATTTTTTGTATTCATAAACTAGACGAATAGAACTACTCTCTATTTATAAGAGTAATACGGTAATTTTAATGAGTACAATATAATTAAAATTTTACGTTCACCTTCTTTGAGAAGTTTAAAAAGAAACAAATTTACTGCAATAATATATAAATAGCAGTATAGGCAGAGGTAACCTAGTAAAACTCCATTCCTTAAGACACTCCATTCTCCAATTCACCACGACGGCCTAATTGAACAGAGAAAATTAAATTATATGCGCTAATTCTTTTACCTTTTTTCTAAGAACAGGTGTAAAAAAAAAACTCATCATAAAATTCCTATAATATGCGAAAACTTTGGTTCACCAGAGAGAGGTTCATTAACAAAATAAGCAATCTTACTAAAAGCATGAGCCCATCGAGGTAAAAAGCAATTACAAAGTTACGGAATATTCTTGTCGATTATTATGTTATACGATCAAATTGGAATTGGGAACTCATTTTTAGTTCTGTTAGCAACTTTCTCATCTTCTTATTTCTCTTTATCACAAAATCGATTTGCAGCATTTGAAATGGAATTACTCGTACCATTAGAATTTGACTGGCTCTAGATATTGACTGGTGAACGTTACTTATTTCAACAGTAAACAGCAAACAGCGGCCATTTATGAACTGTCTGTCAGTAAACAGTACTAATTACCGTTTACAGTAGAAAACACTAAGTAAGCTTAGCGCAGATAACTCAACGTCAACTTGCATCGTTCCAGTAGGTAGTAGCTTTAACTCCAAATAGTTTAAATCTTTAACACAATGCTATGCGAGGCGCCACAGAAGTCGCTAACAAGGCGAACCAGCATCTAATACTAAATTGCATTACCCTAGCTCACTTAGGTATATATATATATATATATATTGTCAGTCTTCATTATTCATGTAGAAATGGTATCTAGTTATTGTAGGTTGCTTCAAGAAATATAAGACGGAAATTACTTTATTGAAGCTGAAGCAAGGATTTAATTCTATATATCTATTTGATATCAGTGGAAGCGATAAGTCTAATTTGACTATAGTTTTTTTTTTATATATACAGTTCTTAGTACTGTACTGAGTTTCTGAGCAGAGAGAGCTTGAAGCTGACAAAAACATTCCACTAAACAAGCAATATCTTTAATTACACAATAATTATCTATAGAATCATTACATTTGTTTTGTCTGCATAATACAAAACATAAAAACATTGTTTACAAGTTTGTCATTGTCAGTAGTAATATAAGAATTGAGGAACGGAGTGTCTTAACTCTAGGTTCCCTCTTCATACTCTGCTGATTGTGGGATACAGCGTAAATCTAGAAATATATGTAGATACACAATAATAAATAAACATATGTATGATTTACGATTGATTTTCCAGCTGGGGTACTTCCGTTCACCAGGGTTCGAAAACCGCTTAAGGTCTCTAACGAGCAATAAAATTCCACAAAATTTCCTTTTTAACTGCAAGCGAGTTTACCTGCGGGTTGGTAAATACAGGCCTACATTCGGTCGCTGAATTGTGATTTGGGGTCTGGAAATAAGAAATTTCATTTCATTCAGTGCTCCCCTACTTGGAGCATTTGAATTCTTAATCGTTATCTGTTTATTTCACGGCTGTGATAGAATTGGGGGAAATGGAAATTTTAACAAGATATGAATTATAATTGTACACAACTTAATTTGTAAAATAACAATTTCTATACCTAATATATTGTTTATAAACAAATTTAGATTAAAGTTAATTTCAAATTCAAATTCAAAATATTATTTATAAAATTAACCATTATAAGCACTCGTCAAAAATCGAAGTCGAGGTCGTATAAGGCCGTGGCTTTTGACTGTTATTACGGTGATAATTAGTTCAACATCGACTCAATAAATGCGTTAATTTGTGTAAATCAGTGTTAACATTCCGACCAGTGGTAACTCACTACTTTAAAGAACGAAATCGAAAAATAAAATAATATTACTTAAAAAATTACTAGAAAATCAAAGAAAACGCGTCTATTTTTCGTATTTGAAGTTTTGGCGTAGAGTTCCATATCTGCAATGTGAGCACATCGTGTATTTCTGCGCGGCTTCGAGCAATGGAGATATCTTCGGCCCGCATTTAAACTTTCCCACAGTCATTACGTATCTGCAAAGACTAGGTACAACTTTTGTAGAGCTTTTGAAGGATAAAATGCGTCCTCTAGCAAAGTCGCGTAAAAAAGTTTTTATTTCTAGTAATTGTATAATAGGGTTCCGTACTTTGAAAGATAAAAACGGAACCCTTATAGGATCTTTTTTGTCAGTTTTGTAATTGGGCATAAATTGAAAATTCACAATATGTATTATATATTCCCTTCTTTCTGCCGAATTCTGGAGTCTTTGCGTGTTGAGTGGCAGAACTCAACGCCGCGTTTTGTCTCAATGTCAGAAGGAAGAAATGGAAATATAAACGTAAATAAACATTTCGCTTCCTCGAGTGGGAATCGAACCCACAAACGTCGCGTTACAGTCACACCCTTGCGCCGCTGCGCCACTAAGGCCTTAGTTTATATAAAATTAGTGCAAGTTTGTATTTGTCAACTTTTATGACTTGTATTTCCAGTTGACCTACATTTTTGAAATTAGCACGGAAGCGGTGAGCGAATCCGACTCGCGCTTTACGAGTATTTTTCTTATAATATTTTTTTTTTATATTTGGTATCCCAGAAATTTCGTAATTTGTATTCAAATGAATTTCTGAGAATGTTAATTTCATGTTACTCATTCCTCTTCTAAATTATAAACATATAAACAACATATTTTTCTAGTATTTCTATTATGCTTAATCTAATTCCCATTCACGAGCTTACCGTAAACGTAATAATAAATTACTTTTATATATTTTAAATAAATTTTATTGAATACATCGGAAAACACTGTATGTAACATTTAAATTGATATTTACAAATTGTAAAGGCTTAACTATAAATGAACGATACTGACCAGGCGTAACTATGAATAAACAATGACACGGGTTCAACCTACACTCGCAAAAATGATAGTATTAATTTTAGCCGATTTGAAATAACATACTATTGTTGTATTAGGCTCCCAAGGCTTTATCTTTATCAGCTTCATGCTGTATCCTGCATGTGGAACCTGAGCAGGAACCTATGGCCTTAATAGACTTTATTTATTTTTATTTAATCTTTTATACTCACAAAAATGTACTGGCCATATCAGAAATATCTTTTAAACAATTATTGTCAATATTTCCCCAATTAATGTAACTTTGCCTCAGCATTCAATCATGTATAAATATAAAAAAATCAAAGTAAATAAACCAATGAAGCTCAAATATATCCAGAAAGCAAGCAGGCAACAGAATTGGATTGGGTTATAAATTAATTATTGTTATAAACCCAACGACACAGACTGATGAGAATAATGAGCTTCTCTCTATTATATTATCGTTCATTATTAAACATTATTTGTGTCAATTATTGGTATATTTCTGAAATGTTTTTTTTATTCATGTTAAAGTATTCGTTTATTTGTTGAAGTTTATTTTGTGAAATTTATATAATATGTTTCTTATTTAAATATCTTGGTAAGTTATTAAAAATATACTTTTTTAAAAAATTTAATTAAAAATTAAAAATCTACTATCATTCTGCTAGTACTGAGAAATTAAATTAAAATAAACGTTTTAACCATATTATACTAGTATTTTCTAACACAATGCATTTGACAAATTGAAATATTAGACTGTATATATTGGTTGCTGGTTCAATTCCCAGACACGGAGTGTATGTGCACCAGGAGTAAGACACTCCGTTCCCCACTTTCTATATCGATTGATTTAAATAATTAAATATACATATATATAAAATGCGAAAAAAAACAATCTCAATAAGCTGCAGCTAACCAACATTTCGTGTAAGTGTCATTTTTGTCGGACGAATTATTTATCGCACCGCATTTTTATCCGATGTCAGAACGCTGTAACGTTAATATCGCTACTTTGCTTATTCATCTGAAAATACATACAAAAAATATATAATAAAATAATAAAATCGGGTCCTTTTCGGGTCCACTGCTGGACTTAGGCCTCTCCCAGGGTGCGCCCAAGCGCACCTCCGCCTTCTGCATCCAGTCGAAGCCAGCGACATTCTTCAAATAATAATACAAAAAAATATATAATGACTCAATTTTCAAGTAAAATTTATTTTTACAATCTCAATTAAATAAATAAATAACAAGCATATGACAGTGTGGTCGGAGGGAAACTAGTGTTAAAACACTTAGTTCTCCACTTTCCGTCTAATTTTGGAGTACATTGTGTATTAAATTATGAAACTTAATGCCCTGTTTTGTCGCTAGAGCAATGAAAATAGTTTATAACTCCGAGAGGGGACGCTATCCCACTGCGCCAGGATGGTCTTATATAACTTAAAATCAATGTTTAAAACATACTGTATACATACTCCTAATACAGGTATCCAGAGGATGCCCTGACTAATATCTGTCCGATATTTGTTTGTGGGCATACGAGGCCGCGACTCCGGATCCTCGAGCCGCCACTCTTATATCCCCATCTAGTCCGTAAGAATGGTGTCCTCCCTCCCCCTCCACTTCTCTTTTTCTTATACTTATACTTATTTAAGTTGCAAATTTGTTGCTTTACTATTTCATACATATTACTACTTCTATTTTTATTTATATGAGGTTACTATAACAATTAGATTATAGCTTCTATATAGGGTTTCGTATTCTTATTTTCATACTTAGTCTAATTCGGAGTACAGGTATTTAGTTTTTTTTTTGTATATATTAATATACTCTTTTTTTTTTGTTGTTTTATTCCTTTTTTTTATATATGTTACCTGTACTTCCATTATTTTTTAAGCTACATTTTGTAATATGTATACTAAAATCTAAGAAATATTTACACTTATTCTTGTTCATCATAATGTGAGGGATTGATTCATCATTAATCTCTTCCTCCATATAATTCTTTGTTTCGACGCGAGCTTTGGAGAGTATCGAGCAGTCTATTAATAGGTGCGTTATTGTTTCCTCCAGGGAAGGGTCGCATATGCATCCCGGATCTGTTTTCAATTTAAATCTTGCCAGATATTCTCCAAAGCCCCCGTGACCCGGTGCTTGTGTTATCGTTTGGTTTATTGTGTGTTTCCTCTTGAAAGTAAAAGCCGCGTAAATGTAAGGGAAGTATAATTTAGTTGTGCTCCCCGTTTCTCGCTCGCTACCCCACCAGGTGCTCCAGGCGTCGAGGATAATATTTGCACACCCCAGAGTGTTTTTTGTGTGCTTGACGTGCCGGATGTATGGTTCTATGTACTAAGTGCCTTAAAAGTATACAGAGATCACCCCCAGAGTCCATGCGTCAGTCCTGAGGGTCGCGCCAGCGATGTTCTCGGTGGTGAGTATTTGATTTTCAATAATTTGAATATTGTCGTCGAATACCACCACCGAGCTCTTGACCGGTTTGGTACGGTTTAATACCTTTTGTATTTTTCGGTACCCCGGTCTAGGCTTCACGCACCCACCCCGACGTACGGCTCCTGGATCAAGCCCACGCTGGCCTTCCTCCTACTTGCTTCGAGAATAAACTCCTGGAAGGCCAGCTTACTTCTTTGCAAATTGGACAGCAGAAACTTGAACGCCTTGATGTTTATACCCCACAAAGGGGTTTTGGAGGTCTGACGGCAGTCGCTCCATTTAAAAACCGCCAACCGCCACTTAAATGGACCGACAACAGAAAAGAGTGGGTACGGCTAGGGCGTCGCCGCAAAACGACGGGCAGGCACATCGTCCTACACAAGTGAGCAAGGGCTACCGTATCATGTACGGGCACGGCTAACGACGCTAGTACCCAGACGGAAACTCCGTTTTGCAACGTGGAATATTGGCTCTCTGACCAGACGATGCAGGGAAGTCGCAGATGTACTCCTTAGACGTCGGGTCCAGTGTGCTTTCCTCCAGGAAACACGCTGAAAGGGCAATAAGTCCCGTAACATCGGACAGGGTTACCGGCTTATATACACTGGGTCACCTTCNCGCTGGCCTTCCTCCTACTTGCTTCGAGAATAAACTCCTGGAAGGCCAGCTTACTTCTTTGCAAATTGGACGGCAGAAACTTGAACGCCTTGATGTTTATACCCCACAAAGGGGGTTTGGAGGTCAGACGGCAGTCGCTCCATTTAAAAACCGCCAACCGCCACTTAAATGGACCGACAACAGAAAAAAGTGGGTACGGCTAGGGCGTCGCCGCAAAACGACGGGCAGGCACATCGTCCTACTCAAGTGGGCAAGGGCTACCGTGTCATGTACGGGCACGGCTAACGACGTTAGTACCCAGACGGAAACTCCGCTTTGCAACGTGGAATATTGGCTCTCTGACCAGACGATGCAGGGAAGTCGCAGATGTACTCCTTAGACGTCGGGTCCAGTGTGTTTTCCTCCAGGAAACACGCTGAAAGGGCAATAAGTCCCGTAGCATCGGACAGGGTTACCGGCTTATATACACTGGGTCACCTTCAGGTAGAAACGATGTGGCGGTAGTGCTTTCTGAAGAGCTTCAGAATGGGCTCCTTGAAGTTGACCGTTGCTGCGACCGCTTGATGTGGGTAAGGGTACTGATTGAGGGCGTTATCACAAACTTAATCAGTGCCTATGCTCCCCAGGCGGGGTGTAGCGCGGCCGAAAAGGAGATATTTGTGAGCAGTATGAAGGGGTTCTACTTGCTGTACCGTCTACCGAAGTGGTCTTTGTTGGGGGGGACTTGAACGGTCACGTTGGTAAGGCTGCTGAGCCGTATGAACGTGTTCACGGGGGTTTTGGGCACGGTCTTCGTAAAAGAGCGGGTCCCACTCAACTCAAATTGACTACTTATTGACCAGACGGTGTCATATGGGCAGGGTGACTAACTGTAAGGTCATTCCAGCTGAAAGCCTAACGGCCCAACATCGTCTTCTTGTCATGGACTTTAAAATCACTCCAAAGAAGAAAGTAGCCGAGAAACGTAGCCCTCGAATCAAGTAGTGGTTGCTGAATGGACCGATGCAGACCGACTTCCTGGCAGAGGTGAAAAGTCATAATCTTTCAACTACTTTCTAGGGGAGGACGTGTCATCGACAGGGTGGTGGAATGACGAGGTGCAGTAGGTGACTCGGGAAAAGAAGGCTGCCTTTAAGAAGTGGCAGAAATCCAACTCTCCTAAAGACAGACTGGAGTACACAGTAGCTAAGCGTAGCCAGTAAAAAAGCTGTAGCCAGAGCCCGTAGTGAGAGCTTGTCACCATTGTATGACAAGCTTGAAACTGTAGAGGGGCAGAAGCTCATTTACAAACTAGCACGTTCCCAGGATAAAACGACGCAAGATATTGCAAAATGTCTTTGCGTCAGAGATTCCTAGGGCACGCTGCTCTGTAATCATGCCTCTGTGAAGGAGAGTTGGAAAAGCTACTTCCAGGAGTTGCTGAATACTCAGTACCCATGCAGTCTTCATCACGACCCACCGCCTAACCTCGGACTTATTGCCCCAATAACCCTTGACGAAACACGTAATTGCCTTCGACGCATGAAGAACGGAAAAGCGGTGGGACCTGACGACATTCCGATCGAAGCGTGGAAATCGTTGGGCTCTCTTGGTGTGCTCATGCTTACTGACCTTTTGAATCATACCAGGATACGGGGTCGCGTACCCGTATGCCCACAAACCAATATCGGACAGATATTAGTCTGGACACCCTCTGGACTCAAAGAAGAAGAATACAGGTATATTAGTGTAGTGTATGTATAGTGTTTTTAAGCAAATAATTCAAAGATCAGCAAAAATCAGTAGCTTCTTGGGTAGCTGGTAGCCTAACACCTACAGAAGTATAAAAAATTGCTTTTACTGCAATTATCACTAGAGCTGTAGTCAGGTGCATTTGGAAATCAATTTTAATCAGAACTTCCATGCACCGCTATTTAGATACTACAGATATGCATTTTTAAATACTATAACATGTACATTTCCATAGAGTGCTATAATCTCAGAGATATACAAATTTTAATTTTAATATATAAATAGATAACTTACGCAATTAATCTATTCTATTAATAAATGATTATGTTAATGAAGCAAGTCATAAATTTTGTTTTTTTTTATTTATATATTTTTTTTTATTTTTTATTTTATGTCCTATTGAAAGACTAGTCAGTCTTTCAACAGTCCAGTACTACTGTGCCACCTGTTAAAAAAATAAAAAGAATCATTTCCTCAAAGGGAAATCTAACATACAACCATTGCGCTTATAGTTAAACCTTCTACAACGGGCTCTTTTACGACGTTTAATAATAATAGTCGATTTTATATATGAAAATAGGAACAATTATTATTGCAAAGAACGCAATATATTTTGTTAAAATGAAAGTTAAGCTTTATTGGTTAATAAAATTGACTATATTACGACGTTGAAGGAACCGTTAAACTCTCGTAAATATATATAATAAAAATGGCTTATAATATGTAATAAAAAATTTCGTTTAGATCACAATTCACATACATCTTATTTTTTTTAGTTTCATGTTGTATCTCGCACATAGTAGTGTAAGTGAGGGATAATGGGAACCTAGTATCGAAACATTCCGTTTCCTATCAGTATATTCATTTATAAGCCGAGTTCTTGAGGCATTTCATAGCACAACCGTCGGAGTTTAATTTTAAAATCTTTATTTATTTTTATGTATGTGTCCCTTAAAAATAGATATTATAGTAACAAATAATTGGAATTTTATTTCTACAGTAAAGTAATTGTTTTATTTCTATATAAAAATCTCTTTCCGCGTAACATTTTTCAATTATAATATTATGTTTTATTTTTTAGTATGAAAATGGACAACATTTTCAAGGAAATGAGCTTAGCGTTTAATGACATATCGATATACACTTTTTTATCCAGAAACATTTATTGGATTTAAATTAAATTTTATATTTTTTTTATTTCCTACTGTATCCCGCATATTGTAGGGTAGACAATGAGAACCTAGTGTCAAGTAGTTGCTCTAAGTGTTCCGACTGTCCAGTTTTCGAGATATTGCGTGTTAATTGGCGAAATTCAACCCCATGCTTTATCTTATTATAGGAAGGCAGACCCTGGTAATAGCCGGGATTAATGCCAGGAAGAAGAAGAAGAAGAAGCTTTATCTTATTACCAGAGTGAGGAAATGAGTATAATCGATTTCCCAGTGAAACGACAAGTAAAGCTGAGTAGGCAGGGGAACCTAGTGTTAGTCTACTCCTTTTCCCACTTTCTTTGGCTTTTTATATTGATAGCAGAGCGAAGAAAGGAAAATATTAAGAAATAATAGTTCATTACGTCAAGTGGGGGTCGAACTCACAACCGTCGCCTTACAGTCACACCCTTGTCCCCTACGGCACGACTATAGCCTCATTATATATGAAGATGTATCAAATTTAGATAGCACTATTTCTTTTTAAATTTAATTTTAGGACTCAAGTACAATGAAAATAATAAGGCACAGGTTGTCAAACTTCTAGTTATTGTAAAGCAAAATTGTGGCTATCAGTAGATAAAATAACTAGCAAAATCTTCACAATTTTACCTGGAAGTTGGAAGTCAAGCAGTTGTATAGACGGATGTGGATGAGAAGATATAATAATGTATGCGACGTCTTATGTTGACCTACATTAGAAAACCTTTATTGTGTAGGGGATTATAATTTACTATTATAGAAGATTTTGGGAGGTAGATATTTTATCTTATTTTTTTTTGTTAGCTCTGTTTTCTAGGTAAAGTGCGACGTTGAGTTCCGCCACTCGAGTGTCTGAAGACTACTAGATCCCTCTGCCTACCCTGCTGTATACAGCGTGAAGCTGATTCTATTTATTTGTAATATAAAAACAACTAAAATAAAAGTAATTTCACCGGAAAATTAAATAAAAATATACTTTTATCTATAAGTATAATATATAATGCATTCTACAAATTGTAAAGAGCATGAAACATCGTGGTGCAGTGGGTTTGCGTTTTATTATAAACACGAAAGTTTTGGATTCGATACACACAAAAGGAGGAGTGATTATAGTCAAATAGTTTTGAAATCTCCGTTATGGAGGGACTCTCCGACTGAAGAGTTCCGACTCTCCTCGTGTAATGTTTTGACAATTAGGCAGAAAGTAAGAAACGGTTTATCCCTCCTGACTCTACTACTATCCTTTTATGGAGGATGAATAATATAGAATTTAAAATTTTAAAACACTATAATATAACACAGTTTCCACATACACAATATAAAATGATATATTAATATAACCTAACAAGATAGTACCGTAAGCCGCAACCCGACTTCCGGGTCCTCACGGACCTACGACCGACAGGTTGCAAATTACCCGCTGACCTGAAGTCACCAGCGTTTCCTAACGATTAATCGCAAACTAATTGACTTTGTCCAACACTTGAAGTCCAGTCCAGTTAGCTAACAGTTCTACGGATCGCTCTATGGGCTTGTGGTTTTTTATCGCAAATGGATATCAAAATTTCATTTGAAATGTTGGAAGAAATCACCTGTGATGATAAGGTCGTATTTACATCGTATTTTTTATTTGTTGTATTTGTTTTATTATTAATTGGAGTAATAAAGTCTCAAATAATAAATACATGTTGGTACTATAGTTTGGTTATAATTTAATTTTGATGAAATGAATATGCAATTGTGATATATATTATTTCTCTCCGTATTGTAATTAGTATCGAAATAGTAAAATACTATCGAAATAAATATTGTTAAATTCAAGTCACGTTTCTTCAGTGAAAAATAACAAAATCTTTTTTTTTTCAGCTTCACGCTGTATCTCGCACACAGCAGGGTAAGCAGAGGGAGCCTAGTATTAAGACACTCCGTTCCCCACTTTCTGCCGAATTTTGAAGGCATTGCGTGTTCAGTGGCAGAACCCAACGCCACGCTTTGCCTCGACACCAGAGCAAGGACATGGAAATGTAAAATCTTGTCTTGAGTAAAAAATAAAAAAGTAAACAAACATTTTAAGTTAAACGGTTTTATTTTGCCAATAGATGAACTAAAAGCTAAAAAATAATTTCATGGGTACCAATATGTATACATTGTTATATTTTCAAAATAAAGTAACTCGTAGCCTACTCACTTTCTGGAAATATCTATGGTCACATAAATTCCTAAAAATGCAATATACATTTATGTAAACACCTATGACAAGCGATGCCATTTTTGAAATATACAAATTTTAAACATATGCATTAATTAAACTAAAAAAAAATCGTTAATCGTTTTAATATTATTATTATATTCACTATATTTACTGCTTTTATTTGACTAGAACCATATTTACTGCCTTTATTTGACTTTTGATAAGGTTAATGAATAATCCACGCAGCATTGGTTATGGTGGATAACCTTAATTACTAAAATACTAACCACTAGACCATAAAGCCGTACCATTTTTGACTAATTAATTACCTTACTTTAAGATTCTCTTTTGTTATAAATGAACTTTTGTCTAGAATATATACAAGAGACCCGCGGCTTTGCCCACATAAAGTTATTATTACATTAAAGGCCAATCGTACAAAATCTTTACATATATCGGAGTCTATGTGTTATTGAAATGTTTACATAAGCTTATTCGTTTCGTCTTAAAACAATTTGTTCTTAGCTTCTCATCCGCAGTTCTCAAGCTGAAGGACTCAAGGGTATTAGGCAAAACTTACCCGAAAAACCGGAAAATTAAAGTAAATCGTTGTCTTGATTGGAGAATGAACCTTCAATCATCGCTTTCACAATCAGAAAAGCAGTTCCAATGCGCCATTTATTATTGTACACATACAGATTATGTGTATATAAATATTTATGCCTCATATTTAGTTATATATAAATAAACTTTCTAGATTAATTGCATTCTAAAATTTTAAATTTCAATTTAAATTGCATTTGTACAATAAATAATAATTGAACAGCTACTAGCACGAGTACTAAGGTTTCAGTGGTACTTTATAATACTCTATAGCACTCGACTCGCCCGCAAAGTCCAACCGCTAAGGCTATTAAACTAGTCCAACCAACTTTTAATTTAGATTTTGGCAATTATCGATATCTCTTGAACTTTCTTTGCCTATATTCAAATCAATAATTAATTGATTAAAAATCAATATTAAATCATCTGTATCCCGCACACAGCAGGTAAGGCAGAGGAAACATAGTGCTAAGACACTCCGTACCCCACTTTTCGCCGACGCCGGGCTTTTTTATCCTTGGTACCAGAGAGAAGAAATGAAAATAGTAAAAAACCATAATTCATTACCACGAGTGGGGATCGAACCCACAATTCCCCTTCTCCACGACAGTTTTATCTCTGTTTCTCTCTTCTATAATTAAAACAAATTAAATCATGTGAATGTATACATAATATTGTTTTAATAATATAATAGGTACATAATATTGTGTTAAAAGATTTTCATAAGAAACTAGTAAATTATAGTTATTTACCCTGTCATACAGTATAATATTTAAAAAATCTAAACTAAGTATAAAAAAAATACAAATAAAGAAACTAAGAGATATATATTTTTTGATTCAATAATTATTTCTCTTAGCAATAGCATTGAATAACACACTTTTTGTTAAAACGAATAAAAAATTAACTAAATAGGATGCAAATAAAAATTGACGACGAAAAACGTCGTTATTGAAAAAACATTCGTGGAAAACTTTCATAGATTCGCATTAAAATAATACTAGGTCATTACTTTTTACTATCACTTTGGAAAACTGTTACAAATTATTGCTTGTAATGCAATAATAATTATTAAAGATAAGGCCACCATTGCACTTTTTCTTGTTCTTTTTTCTTGTAAATATTATTTTTTTTATTTTTTATTTTAGTGCAATAAAGTATTATTATTATTATAAGACTTGGAAAGCTAATAAAGACGAATCGAACCCGCACTTAACTTAAATAATTTTTTGTATGTTCTCTTTCTTCATCATCATCATCAACAGCCATCTTTTGTCCACTGCTGGACATAGGCCTTCCCCAATTCTCGCCACCACACTCGATCCTCGATCCAATCTTTGATTAAACCATTGATTACGCTGCGAATGTCGTGTAAAATACAGTGAAAAATATACATAGGTAAATGCTCTTAATCTTCTTTTGATAGAAGCTTGGCTAAGCTTCTAAGCCAAAGCAATATTTTTTTCTTTGCTTCACATGGCTATAGATTCAATATTTAGAATATTCTATATTAATTTCAGCTTGATATTTCCATGTCATCTCGAGATAAATGTTCTTAACAGACGGATAGACGAATATCAAAATGATCCAAAAAGGATCCCTATTTTCCCTTTATCGCATATATATCGTATGCAAGTTCTTAAAGTAAAATAATTTCGTAAACATTTATACAATTTCTGTAACTTAATAATTTTACGAACGTAACAATCGCTAAAATCAAGACGTAATTGAAGTATTACGAACAATGGCGCCGCGATTGCGCTCGCCGATCTTACTGGAGGACTCAATTGTTTTCAAGAAATTATTAATTAAAAAGTCAATTAAAATGAAATTTTATTTATTGCCAACTTAAAATTAATTATAATTTACCGTGTATTTTGTTAGTATTTCGTTACGTAATATGAAAATGAAAAGAAAAATTAGCTTCACACTGTATCCCGCATATGACAGGGTAGACAGAGGGAACTGTGAGTGTTAAGAAACTTTGTTTCCCACATTCCACAGATTTTTCTAGGTACTCTATAGTGAATTGCTTTAGTGCCAGATACTAGAGCGAAGAAATAAAAATATTAATAAATATTATTTAATTCCTCCGAATAGAAATCGAACCCACAAGCGTCGCGTTATAGTCACACTCTTCTGCACCTGCAAAACCACCTCATGAAGAGGCTCCAAATAAATAAAGTCACACCCCATTATTATCACAACTAAAAACTAAAGTGTAAAACTCAGAAGTCGTATCGCTTTATTGCGACGTAGAACCTTTTGTTGCAAATAGTTTAAATATTTATTGCTATGTTATCCGGCGCACCGCAGAAGTCGCGCTAACAAGCTTCCTGGACAGGACCAAGTTCTGGCAAGTCTTGAACTTGCTAATATAAGTGAGCTCCACCGCTGTCCACTTATCTATAGAGGATTGCGGGTTGTCCTGTCTGAGGGTGGAAGTTAAAACATTGATAAAAGAATATTTAATTATATTTAAAGAATACTAAATGATTTCTCATAATATATTTTAAGAAAACCTTGGTCTTTTCTATTTTACAAATTAAATCCTTTCATTTGATACCTATATTGGGTGGATTGTTCAAAAATTGATATGCGCCATTTTGTTGCGGTGGCCATTTTGAATTAATAACAATTATTATTATATGTATATTTACTAACACGGCAAGTTGTAAAAACATCCGTATATTCTGTAGATTGACAAGAACTATATTTAAGTGATTTTCTAACGATATAGTTTGTTAATTAGGTCTAAAACTCTAGTATATTACATTTAATTCCTTAAAAAAGTTTTTTTTTTATTTAAATTCAGATAGCACGAGTAAAAAATCTTTTGATAACTAAAATCATATAACTGTAGTACAAAACCAAAGATTTCTTAGAAATAACTAACACGGAACTTTTATTAAATTAGTGAATCAATTTTATATTTTAAAATATAAATTATTATTAAAAATAAAATACATTTAAAAATATAAAAACACCACTCTTCCGAGGGCGGGTCAAGGGTCCAAGCCATCGGTGGATAGGGCTCCAGAGAGAGGAACCTCCGCACAATACGCTGCGTCTCAAGTAACACTGCCTTCTGTATCCGGTTCTTGATCCAACAGCTAAGCGATAGCCTCTTAAGGTGTTGGTCGAGGCTTTTCGCTATTAAACCGTTAACCGAAACCACTATCGGCACAATGATAGTCGCATTGACATCCCACATGGCGGTAATCTCATGGGCTAGGTCCAAATATTTAGATAGTTTTTCTTTTTCGGCCTTCACGAGATTGTCATCATGTGGGATAGTAACGTCAACAATCACTGCGCGGCGCGCCACTCGGTCTACTAGTACTATATCAGGTCTATTGGCAACAATATACCTGTCAGTAATAATAGACCGATCCCAGTAGAGCAAAGCACAGCTATTTTCAAGAACAGACATGGGATTGTACCTGTAGTAAGGCACCTCCAATTCTACAAGGCCATATTGAAGAGCAAGTTGCTGGTGTATTATCTTGGCTACTTGATTGTGTCTATGCAAATACTCACCATTAGCAAGATGAGAACAACCAGAGACAATATGTCTGAGGGACTCCCCAGGTCGATGACACGCCCGGCAGATGTCGATAGTGCCATCTTTCATAATATGTCTCTGGTAGTTCCGTGTCTTGATAACTTCGTCCATAATTGCACAGACAAAACCTTCAGTTTCTCCGAAAAGATCCCCGAACTGTAACCAAGATAATGATGAAGCAGTATCCACGTCCTGGCCCACTAGGGCTCTATGGAATCTACCATGCAGCTCCTTGCTCTTCCATACAGCCATGCGATCAGAAGTAGTAAGTACTACAGGCCGACGCCAGTTCTCTTTGCCCAAGGAAAGAGGAGTAAGGCCTTTGTCAACTGTTACCACATCCTTGTGCACGCTAATCTTGAGAAAATATTCTCTAAGACAGCATACCTCGTGGTTATTTAGGTTCTTGACATTCAAAAAGACACGACCACCACACTTACGCGGGATATACAGTCTTATTACAGACGAACGCGGATGGTGCATTCGGTATGTCGTCAACAATTTACGTATTTGGCGATCTATGGAGTCTAACTCAGTCTGTGTCCATCTTACAATGCTAAAAGTATAAAAGTAAAAGCACGAACCTTGATGTTACCAGATAAAAGGCTGCCAAGCACTTTTTTCAGGCGACCAAAGAAACGCTCTTTCACCAATTGCTTTATGCTCCGCTCATCAATACCTAATGCTTCAAACATTCCAAGATATTTATAAGTCTCACCTTCACCAAGAGTTCTGAAGGAAAAAGAATCTGAAATGCAAATGTTATCAGATCTCATCACACTCCCCCGCACTACATGCATATGCATGCTCGCACATTTATCGACGCCAAATTCCATTCTTATATCACTACTAAAAGCCTGAGTAACCATTAGTAGCCACATAAGATCATAACGTTTTGACGCAAATAATGTTAGATCATCCATGTACAGCAAGTGAGATATGCCCTTACCCCCCGGGGAAGACGAAAGCCTAAACCTGAATCCTCTAACATAGTGCTAAGAGGATTCAGAGCTAGGCAAAACCATACAGGACTCAGACTGTCACCCTGAAATATACCCCTCTTTATCCTTATCGGTTCATACGTTGCAGGAATATCACACTCCCCTAGATGACGAAGGATAGTGACCCATTGTCCCATACAAATACACGGAATATTATTATAATTTAATATTATGCAGAATATGTAATTACGAATATTCTATAGAAAGCAATTGAAATATACGGTACCCAAATAGAAATAGTAAGAGGTGTCCTTATTACGACGTACACTTAAAATGGTTAAAATGGAACAGAATTTCATTTGAGAAAATATATTCGAAGTAGGTGACTCTCGATAAAAATATGCATATGGGGGACTTACGTTGCGTTTACGAAATATATGACGGGACTGATGTTTAGTCTTTTTGTATAAAAACAATAATATTATTCATATGGTACGTTCAATAAATATAGTCTTTTTTTATTTTTAATAGCCTAATTATACGAGTATGTAGGATACTCGATTTTTTATCAAATTCGGTATTGTTTTAGAAGGTAAATATTTTTTCATCCATTGGCTGTCTCCTGCACTCCGCACTTAGGCAGAGGAAACGTAGGAACCTAGTATTAAGATACTTCCGTTCCCCACTTTCCGCCAAATTCATGAATTTCGTGTTGAATGATGATGTGTAGAAATGAAAATATTTCATTGCGCCTAGTGGGAATCAAACCCACAATACAATATTTATTTCACATTTCCTTTAGAATATTTCCACCATAATTTATAAAAATCGCAATTACCATTCCTTCATGTGCAATTTTTTTGCTTGTTATTTTAATAATAAAAAAAATACTCGCATGTATATTCCCACGTCAAAGTAATCACAGTGTGCCAGTTACATAGTAATTACATGGCATACAAAGTAATCCGACTGAGATATAACTTAAAATTTGAATACAGATTGAATTTTTAGGGTAAAAACAAGAAAAACGTCAAAAATTTGGGGTAATTCACACCCCCCCTCCCCCCACTTTCCACTGGATTTTTGAGGAACTGCGTGTAGAGGTGGTGAAGATCAACGCCACACTTTATCTCAACACTCGAGCGAAGATATAAAAAAGGATCGAATTTTTCATTTCCTCAAGTGGAAATCGAATCCAGAACCCCATCCATTCCTATATTATAAAGTACCTCTGTCTGTCTTTTACGCAATCAGGGCCAAACCGATAATTTAATTGTGATGAAATACTCATATAGAGATACTTGAGGGTCTCGGGATGAACATAGGATACTTTTTTTTCTCATATTTGTAATATTTTCGATACATACCAATATATTAAAATATTTATTAATTTGACATGTAATTTATTCCGCCATGTTAATAACAACCGTCGTTGCTAAGCAACGATTTGCAAAGCTGGTTGTTAGAAAACGTCACCCAAAATGAGCCTGCTTAACGCATCTGTCTATTGAAAACTGAAAATAATTTCATAAATATATTTAATAAATATTCGTTTAGTTCAAGCGGGCGTAGCCGCATGAACTAGGTCCACTAGTATTATATATTTTTAAAGTAGCTTAAGAATAGACATCCCTAAAAATAGAAATGCAGATGAGGGAACATTGGACAAGGTTGCGAAACACCGAGGTCCGGCATTGCATGTACAATGGCCCTTCACAGAGATTTCCTTTTTCTCCAAATAACTGAGACCCACTATTGCTGTTTGTAAAATGGATGCTATATTCAAATTGCAATTCTATTAGCCTACTTTCAAAGGTTGCTTCAAAATCTTTTCATGTTTGCATCTTTTGATAGTTTTTTACGGATATAAAATAAATCGTAGAACCATTATTATTCTGGTTCTACGGTTGTATCTTTTATGTAAATTTTGTACGATTTAAAGAATAGATAATAAAATAAATAGTTGTTTAGAATAAGTAAAAATCTGTATAAAGTTTATATAATTTATTTACATTCCAACTCAATAAGTTCTTATACGTTTTACGCCAAACTTAATTTACTTTAAAATATAAAGTACAATAGGTTATATTCTTTTGGCCCCCAGCAGGACAGACAGAGGGAACCTAATGTTTATTCTGTTCCCCATTTTCTACTCTCGCGCCTCATGTAGCAATCGAAGCCACAGTGGTTGTGATTTTGGTTATTTATATCTGGGCTCTCTTAATTATATATCTAGAAATATTTTTGTCTAGTTCTATTTAGCCTAAGTTCAATTTCTATTTAGCAAAATCGGCTTCGCGCTGTATCCCGCAGTAGGCAGGGGGAACTTAGTGTTAAGACACTCCGTTCCCCACTCTCCGCCGAATTCTGGAGGAGTAAAAAAAATAAATCTCATTTACTATTTAAATAAGATAATGTACTGTTGTTTTCTTGCAAAATTCGTATTACTTTCTACATAATCGAATTTTCTTTATCCTCCAAAACTTGCCAACTTTGTGGCTCTCCATGATAACTTTCATCAGGTATTCGCTAAACAAGCTTTTCATTTTACTGTGTTTCTACGAAAAGCACCGTCAAGGTGCCTTAAGAAACTTAAATTAGTTCTATTTGGTGCGGATGGTATCTTTCTTTGTAAGCTCATTTTTTTTATTGAAATCTCGTTAGATTTTCATTTATTTGATTTTAAAAAAAGTTTGATATCCGATGCATTTTAAAACAGCTTCTGCTTAGCTACATAAGGCCATGCATTGTGCCACTCCACAATCGTGTGACTGTAAACGCGAAAGGTAGTGGGTTCGATTCCCATTCGGAAAAATAAAATATTTAATATTTTCATTCTTCGCTCTAGTATCGACGCAAAGCGCAGCGTTCAGTTCCGCCATTCAACACGCAATATCCTTCGAATTCGGCGGCTAATGGAACGGAGTATTATAACACTAGGTTCCCTCTACTTACCCGACAGTGTGCAGACAGCGTGAAAATAAAAAAAAATATCTTGAAAGACGTAAATTTAATATTTTTTGTAAATTAATTGCAAAAAAATTGTAATATATTAAATTTAACAATTTATTTTACATGTAACCAGACGGTGGAAGACCAGTGCGGCGTGCACTTATATGTACATGTTAAACTGCATTCATTAATGTAATGACGCTATCGTAGCACAGTAGACGTAGCATTCTGGATGCCAGGCAAGAGCTCGTGAACTGCTAGATACTTAAGTAAGAAATATTCTTACTTCTTCTTCCTTTATATCTTAAATACATAAACATATTATTATGCCATCATGGCACAAAAGTGTGACTGAAACGCTGAAACTATTGTGGGTTCTATTCCCACTCGGGAGAAGGAATTATTATTTAATATTTTTTTTGAAAATATTATTTAATTATGTAATAAATATTAAATTGATTATATTTAATTATATAATATTTTTTTTTGTCTTGACAAAATCCCGAGATGGAGTTCCATCCAACACGCAATGCCTAGAAAACTTTGGCGAAAAGTGGGAAAGGAGTGTTTTATAACATGCTGTATGCGAGATACAACTAAAAATGGTATATACATGGTATTAATTATGTAACTTACGAGTCTCCTTTTGAAACAAATATAAAGTAAAAAAATAATAATAATTAATGATTATTTTTATAATAATAGTTTAATAGCTAAAAGCCTCGACCAACACCTTAAGAGGCTATCGCTTAGCTGTTGGATCAAGAACCGAATACAGAAGGCAGTGGTACTTGAGACGGCGCGTATTGTGCGGAGGTTCCTCTCTCTGGAGCCCTAGCCACCGATGGCTTCGACCCTTGTCCCGGCCTCAGAAGAGTGGTTTTTTTATATTTTTAAATGTACTTTTTTATAATAATTTATGAATTAAAAATGTAAAATTGATTCACTAATTTAATAAAAGTATGTTCTATGTAATAATAGTTTTCTTAAAAAAGTACAGTACTATTAGGTTAACAGCAGAACTTTTTAGAGAAATAATGTCATTCACATCCTCGTGTGCCTATCGAAGCCACTAGACACTTCCTCTGCGTCCCAATGGCCTCATATTTCTGCATTAATTTTATACAGAATGCATTTTAGATTATTTAACTTAGTAAACTATATATATTGATTGAAGTGCTTTTAGTAATATATTTAAGGAGCCTTTACAACTCCCTGCAACTAGTTAGAAACGCTGTCAAAGTTTTGTTCAACCATTTCATAAGACGTTAACTTACTAAGGCGATCGTAAGTTAATTTTGTTTTACACTGATTATGGAAGCTAAACAGCACATTTTAATTAGGTTTTAACTATTTATTAATTGATTTATTTATTCGTTGAACCGATTTCTAGTCAGATAATTTGTAAAGACAAAGTGCGACGTTGATACTATGCGTTGATGAAAAATGAAGATGAAAGTCATAACTTAACTTAATATTATATAGCATCTTCATCATTCCAACCTTTAATATGCCCACTGTTGGACATAGACCTCCCAAGGATCTCAACGGTTAACGGTCCTGCACTACCCTCATCCAGCGACATCCGGCGGCCTTAAACAAATCTTAGGTTCATCTAGTGGAGGACTGAACATCGTCTTCAGAATTATCAACTTACACAATACAAGACCATAAGCGTAGACGCAATGAGTGTAAAACCTTATAGAGGCAGCATACTAAACTACTACGAATGCCTCAAGGTCGCCCACAAACACCAGCTAGTCGTCTACGAAGACAAGGGGAAATGCCTTGACTTCCTAAAGGCAAAAAAACATCTACCTTCCCCCTCAACAGAGACTCCAACCGAAACGCCGAAGCAGAGCGAATCCGAGAGGCTGCAAGAGAAGCTGTACCCCGAGCCATCCACAAGCAAGACCAACACATCCACCCCCAAACATAACATCTCGAGGACTTTGGCGAGGGCCATTCTGGGGGTCGTCGCTCCAAGGGAAAAAGAAATCCCAAAATGCTCTGCCTCTAAGGCTGCGCGCCAAACTAGCACGCAAGAGAGAGAGGTCAAAGCCTTTTCGATACCCGAAATCAACGGGAACAAAAAGGACACCGCGAAGGCGTACAGAAGGGGCAACATAACACTACCTGACATAAAAATGGCCAGAAGCCCAAAGGAGCATGCTATAAATGCGTTCATCGAGTTCTTAGCCACATTAAAGGCAACCCGCGAGGTAAACACCAANAGCTTCAGTATGGTACAATAACCGTCAATAGTACTCCAAATGGGTAATTTCCACTATTCTACATTAGCAGTGATGCGTGCCATAAATTCTAGATCATTTCAATATCTCAATTATGTACTTACATTATAAATAAGGCCTGTATTCCATTACACTCACTATATATTAATTTTATTTACGCACATTTGAAATAGAACCAGCTTTATGCCATGATATTAGGAAGCTTTATGCTGAAATAGCATGACAGGCTCTAAATTAGTGCTGGACGAGAGCGAATAAAATTTGTGTCAAATATAAAAGTTTTCATACTTTTTATTTTCACGTATTTATTTTATAAAATATTTCGAACAAAGAAGTGTAAACAGAAAGAATTGTAACGTGGTTTTCTTTTGTCTTATATAAACAAATGTCACATTTTTAACCAGATATTTAGATATATAGATTATATAGGAACAAAACGTACTTACAAAAAAAATATATGAAAAATGGGGATATAGATTATTTAATATAAAAAGGGCAGATTAATTATTATTATACTTACTGAATTAAAATAGTTTTAATATCGATTCTTCAGATATTAACAAAACATTTTATTTAAATTATAAATATATAAATTATAGGTCTTTTATATTTATTATTAAACTACCTGTGTTTGCAGCGCAGCGCTTGTCCCTGTAAAGCGTTTTATTACTACAACGATTTCACAGATTACATTTCCTTTCTGCAACTACATATATTTGCTTCGTACGAGAACAGACTATTTGATTATTTTTTTATTTCGAACTCAGCAGGATAGGCAAAAGGAAACTAGTGTTAAGACACTCCACAACTCCCTACTGTCCACCGAATTCTAGAGGTATTGCGTGTTGAGTGCGCTCACTCACTCACTCACTCACCGCTTTGCCTCGGTACTAGAGCGAAAAAATAAAAATATTAAAAAAATCATTTCTACGAGTGGGAATAGAACACAACTTATCACGTTTACAGTTACATGATTTGTGCCACTGCGCCACTACTGGCCAGCTCCCTTTGAATATTGAATATTGAACGTACAAAATCCACAATCCATTCAATTCAATTCAAAATATGCTTTATTCAAATAAACTTGTTATAAGCACTTTTGAATCGTCGAATGAACATATGATCAAAAAACTGCCACCGGTTCGGAAGGCAGTTCTGCTGAGAAGAGCCGGCAAGAAACTCAACAGTTGCTCTTTTCAAAATCAATGGTACAATCTATTACATTTGCTGGTAACTATCCTGCATTTCATTCAATAGACATTAATTCCATACAGGTTTACCTTCTAAATATTCTTCCACTGTGTAATAAGCTTTACTTGTTACAATTTTTTTACAGATATTTAAAATTTTGGAAGTGGCAAACCTAGAATACACTGCGGAATTTTATTATATACTACGTGTATATGCCCAGACCCATAAAAAAAATATTAACTTTTTGAAGGCGAAAACTTGGAGTAACAATCTTATCTTTATTTCTCGTTCCTATCGTATGACTGTCACTATGTTTACTATGACAATGTATATTTTGTCGGACGAAGAGAATAGTATATAAATTGGGAAGCAACCGCAAGAATACCTGCATCTTTGAAAACATCTCGCAGAGAATCTCGCGCTCTTAGTTTATAAATATATCTTACGGCTCCTTTTTGGACAATAAATATTGAATTTATGTCTGAAGCACTGCCCCATAGTAGCATTCCATAAGATAAAATACTATGGAAATAGCTATGGTAGACAAGTCGGGCAATGTCAACGTCCGTCATTTGTCTTACTTTTTAATTGCGAACGCGGCAGAGCTGAGTTTATCCGCAAGTGCTTTTAGATAAGTGTTCCACTGGAGTTTGGAATCTATAGTTACACCTAAGAATATAGCTGATTCCGACAAATTGAAAGTTTCTTTAAGTAAACTAAAATTATGTTTTTTAACATTTTGTAAAGCAAACTCAATACATTTCGTTTTTTTAGCATTTAACATTAGATTATTAACATCAAACCAACGAAGAATATGCGATAATGCACTATTCACTTCGTCATAGTTTATTTTGTTTCCGTCAACCTTAAATATTAAAGAGATATCATCCGCGAAAAGTACAATATCACATAGGTTATTAACATAAAGAGGCAGATCGTTAATATAAATAAGAAATAAAAGGGGACCAATGAAAAGCAAATGTATATATTTACATACAATATGATGAATTACATATTATTTTTTCTTTATTCATACTATATATATGTCTGGAGATGTACTGACATAATTTCTCTAGAACCCCATTTAATACTGATAGTAATAGCAGGAGCATTATAATTACTAGTATAAGGTAATAAGCTATCTGGATAGGCTCGATTAGTCAAAGGGACCTCGTCCGATTCAGTGGACCATGGCTGGAGTATTTTGGCTGGCCATATGTTATAAACCGTTATATACTGCTGTTAGAGACCCTTATGGAGTAGGTGTTGGTTCGATCCCCATTCGAGAAAATTAATTACTATTTATTAATGTTTTAATTTCGTCGCTCTGGCACCAAGGCAAAACCGCGATGAGTTCCGCCACTCAACACGTAATACTTTGAAAATTGGAGAACCCCCCCTCCCTCCTCTTATTCTAGAGACATTGCATGTTGAATGGCTCAACTCAACTCAACTCATATGCAGAAATGAGAAATATTTTTAAAAAACTCTATTTCTACCACCATAACACTGAAAGATATATCAAGTTGTTAAATATTATTGTGTTTTCTAAATCAACTTAAAACGTTTCAAATTCTACGTTTAGATTTACGTACGTTTATATCTATACGGCGGAGCAACGAACCGTTACGTTTACATATTCCATGAATTGCAAAACACGCCTTTCACTCAACCCTCTTTGTTAGAGCATTAAATTAGATTCGTATGTACCATAAATACTATTTACTGAGTATCCACTTAGCGTATATAATATACTAAAAAGTAAATTAAAATTAAAATAGATTCAAGCTCTCTCCCACACACAGCAGAGTAGGCAGAGGGAACCTAGTGTTAAGATACTCCGTGACTCACTTTTTTAAAAAAAAAGTTCTTGTTACCAAAACGAAGAAATTAAAATATCCATACCTATATTATAAATTCGAAAGTAACTCTGTCTGTCTGTCTGTCTGGCTTTTACGCAATCAGGCCCAAACCGCTAATTTAATTGTGATAAAATACTCATATAGAGATACTTGAGGGTACCGGGATGAACATAGNCCACTCAATACGTAATACTTTGAAAATTGGAGAACCCCCCCTCCCTCCTCTTATTCTAGAGACATTGCATGTTGAATGGCTCAACTCAACTCAACTCATATGCAGAAATGAGAAATATTTTAAAAAAACTCTATTTCTACCACCATAACACTGAAAGATATATCAAGTTGTTAAATATTATTGTGTTTTCTAAATCAACTTAAAACGTTTCAAATTCTACGTTTAGATTTACGTACGTTTATATCTATACGGCGGAGCAACGAACCGTTACGTTTACATATTCCATGAATTGCAAAACACGCCTTTCACTCAACCCTCTTTGTTAGAACATTAAATTAGGTTCGTATGTACCATAAATACTATTTACTGAGTATCCACTTAGCGTATATAATATACTAAAAAAGTAAATTAACACTGAAATAGATTCAAGCTCTCTCCCACACACAGCAGGGTAGGCAGAGGGAACCTAGTGTTAAGATACTCCGTGACTCACTTTTTTAAAAAAAAATTTCTTGTTACCAAAACGAAGAAATTAAAATATTATCTAATAAATAATAGTTCATTTCTCCGAGCAAGAATTGAACCACGACCAACGACCACCCAGCCACGACGGTCTCTTCAGCCAAATAAAATTTCTTATTTACCCATAAAAAGTAGTATATGTGCGCAAACAACCATAACTCATTAATGCCATACTAAAATGTAACAATTCTCCGTCAAAGAGATTGCTGAGACATAACTGAGGCTGTTATCTCTGAGGCTATCATTGGAACTCGAATGGCGAACGCTTATGTTTAATGGTTATTTAAAGCTCCTCGTAAATTTACTTTATTTGTAATTACTAACAATGTTTCGTAGTAAAAATTAGTTTATATATACCTAAATAGGTTATTTATAGGTATATATTATATGGGTATTTCAATTTTATTTTATTATCCTGTTAAACATATATTTTTTGTTCTTTCTTTTATTTAGAAAAAGCCTTCTCGACGGAGCTGTACTTTCTATATTGTTTTTAGCTTTACGCTGTATCCCACACAGATTTAGCAGAAGGAACCTGGGAACTATTTACACTAAATATATTACCGTTCCCCAATTTCCGCAACCATAGCCAGGATGAGAAAATAATAAAAAGAAAATATTTCATTTAATTAATACTGTGTACTCAATCGTTCCAATATTAATAGATTATTATCATTAAATACTGTTTTATTTCATTATAATGATGTAAAGTTATAACAATATCTAACGTCACTTCTTCATTTAAATTTCATCATCTTCCGCTATGAGGATAATGAGAAAATTAATGACAACGCCAGTTCTAGGAAGGCTTCTTAGGAATATAAATTAATTTTATTCTAAGTTCCATATTATTAGTAAAGTGGAAATAGAAATTATTATTTCATTCATTATATTACAATTACTTACTCGTAGGTTTTATAATAATCGTGCTTTTACATAAAATAAATGTTAATTTTATATTAGAAAAACTAAGTAGTGACTTGCCATAACTTTAACGATATATTAAAATATCTTGATTATAATTAAACAAGCGAACTATTATACAAAACCAAATTCCGACTGCATAAACTAAATTACTGTATCTAGTAACATTCGCGCCATCAAGATATATATATCTATCGACGCGACGTATCGCTTATCAAAATCCGTTCTCTTTGTATTTAACAGTTACAAGGGAACAAAGGAACGGACATACTCACGTACATATTATATCGATATACTGATATTTTATGTGCATGTTGGGCGGGAAGTAGAAAACCACGAATTTTTATATTTATTAGTTAATAGATAAGTGAATTATTTGAATCATATAAACAAACTAGCGGACGCACGCAGCTTCGCTTGCTTATTTAGAGGTGAATTCCAATTAACCATGAAATCCAATTAAACATGTGTTCAATGAAATATTTTTAAGAGTCTAAATTTCAAATTTTATAAATATCGGTGCTGATTTATATTTTTTCTATACAAACTTTCAACCTCTATTTCACCCCTTTAGGGTTAAATTTTTTCAAAATCCCTTCTTAGTGGATGTCCAGATTACGAAAGTAAACATCTGTCCAAATGTCACGTTTCTACGCACAGCGGTTACGGCTGTGCGTGCGTCTGTCCTCAGTCAGTGAGGACAAGTCCTTTTATTTATATAGATACTACAAATGCAGTATCCCACATAATAGTAGGCAGAGGGACTCTAGTGTTAAGACACTCTGTTCCCCAATTTCCGCNCCATACAAACTTTTAACCCCTTATTTGCAACCTTAGGGAGTGAATTCTAGAAAACCATGACACACATGTTCAATTAAATATTTTTAAAAGCCCAAATTTCAAATTTTATAATAATCGGAGGCGTTTTAAAGATTTTTCCACACAAACTTTCAACCCCTTATTTGCACCCTTAGAGGAAAATCATGAAACATGTGTTTAATTAAATACTTTAAGAGTGTGAATTTAAAATTTTATAAAAATTGGTGCCGATTTAAAAAACAATCTATACAAACTTTCAACCCTTTATTTGCACCCTTAGGGGGAGAATTCTAGAAAACGATAAAATACGTATTCAATTAAATAGTTTTAAAAATCTTAATTTCAAATTTTATAAATATCGGTGCTGATTTATATTTTTTTCCATACAAACTTTCAACCTCTATTTCACCCCTTTAGGGTTAAATTTTTTCAAAATCCCTTCTTAGTGGATGTCCAGATTACGAAAGTAAACATCTGTCCAAATTTGACGTTTCTACGCACAGCGGTTACGACTGTGCGTGCGTCTGTCCTCAATCAGTGAGGACAAGTCCTTTTATATATATAGATACTACAAATGCAGTATCCCACATAATACTAGGCAGAGGACTCTAGTGTTAAGACACTCTGTTCCCCAATTTCCGTTGAATTTTGAAGGCATTGCGTGTTGAGTGGCGGGACTCTACGCCGCGCATTATCCCGACACCAGAGCGAAGAAAATGGAAATATTAAATATTTTATTTCCTCGAGTGGGAATCGAAACTATACCCGTCGCGCGACTCGCCTCAATTAACACAATCCTATTAACATTTAATTAAATATAATTAATGCAGACAGAGTCAGCACTGGAAATATTGTAATATATTAAATAAAATAAGTCTTTTCCATTTTAATACAAAATATGTTATTTTCTTAGTTCAAAACCATCAATTGTACATCCATGTTATTTCCCTATGGATAGAAGGTAGCCTGAAAATACAGCAATTTCTATAATGTTTTCTTAGGCAGACTAGCATTGACGGGTGAATTTACATACGGACCACTGTGAATTATATTAAATTTATTTCACGATATTTTAAATATAGACTAACAGGGCTATTACAATTAAATATATAATAATAATATGAAACATATATATATCGGGGCCGTCATGGCGCGGTAAGATAGTGAAAACAAGGGTGTGTGGGTTCGCATCCTATTTGGAAGAAATAATTATTATATTTTAATAGTACCGACCAGCAAAGTGCGGCTGCAGCGGTGGAAGATTGAGAATGGAGGGTCTCAAGGTTGGAGTGTCACTAGGTTCTCTCGGTCGGCCTGCTATATGTAGAATATAAAAATTAATACACTCATTATATATACATATTTATACCCAGAACATGGGGAAACAACGGAGTGTCAAACTCTCTCTTCCACCTCGATCATCGATCCTGTAGGACAATCGACCGGGATATAATTAAATAATACGAATCTTATTTTTAAAAAAGTATACATCTTCATGTAAAACGTATGATATGCGAAATAAAATATATCAATAAATTATAAAATATTAAACGGAGAAATAAATATGAACATTAAATCTACTAAAGAGATAACATGAAAAGTAAATCAAACAGTAATAAACGTTTCCATTACCATTCCAAGGCACTATACGATGCAATAACGTCGTAGACAAAAGTATGGCTGGAAAGTTTATGTGGGAGTTTCCGTAGAAGTAGCAAAATTTATTTTCTTCGGAAACTCCAACTAAATAAACATTAATTTTGTGTAACTTTTTAGTTATATTCATTTCGCATTGACAGCCTCGTAGTGCAGCTGATGCATGTCTCACTCAATGCAATTATTATAGATTCAAATCCTAGTCGGTTATTTTTTTTGCTTCACGCTGTACCCTGCATATACCGCGGTAAGCAGAGGGAACCTGGGAATCTAGTGCTAAGACACTCCGTGCGCTAATGCCCTATTAAACCAAGCCAGAATATGTTTTGTTTGTTGTTGAGTGAAAAGCGGAAAAATGCATTAAGTATCAATATTAGCTGGTAGCTTTTAGCACCATGTGGAAGAGTTTATAAATATCTTTAGTCCAGCATTAGCTAATTAACACATAAACTTCAGACTTTATTCAAAATAAATATTTTATAAAATAAAATACTTGTAAAATTTAGAAAAATAATATTAATACAAAAACAATATTGTAATCCTATTCAAATTCAGCATTACCCAATACTCATATACTTATAAACTAGGGCAAAACAAAATGCATTATTTTAAACTAAAATGTAAATACTCAGTACATTACGTATCTGATTCTGCGGACGCTACTCCATTCATTTTGGCATTTTTATTTCCACCAATCTCCATCTTCTCCGTTTTAAATTCCGCCACGATATTGGTCTTTTGGTTGGGAAATTTAGAGTGCGTTCCCTGAATGAACGCTAGCGGCGTTGTGTCGCGTTCTCCAGATATCGGTGGATTTACTGCGTCAAAGGCTTTGTACTGAAATAATACGGCCCGTAGAGAAATACACCGCACGTAGAGAAAAATGTTACATTTAAATCGAGTTTTCAATCAACGAGAGATATATAGCTCCTAGGAGCTGGGGCCTGCCTTTTAATATATTAAACTCTTACGAGTAAATCATCTTGGTGTACCTAATCATATATAATATACCTTTGTTTGTATGTTTGCATTTTTATTATTAAATCAATGGAACGTTATTAATATATATATTATATATTTATATTTCAGTTTTACATATTATTTAGATACATAGAAAGAAATGAAACCAACCTAGTAAGTAACTAGTATAATACTAGTACTTGTAACAGGAAGCCCCGCTCTTCCATAACACTATACATTTGTTATGGAAACAAAAATAAATGGGATATTATTATTTACTTACTTATTACATATATATAAACCAAAAATGTAGAAATGTCGTAAAATCGACACGTACTTTGTAATAAAGTGTTATTTATCAATTAAGATAGAAAACAAATTTTTTTTTCGAAAATGAATAAAAATTTGAAAGTAGTGAGACTTAAACCAGCGCCTATCAGAAGCCGTCTAAGCGTTCTGACCACTAAGCCATATACTCTCCTCAAGCCAAGCCAAAATTATTATAGTTATTTATTAAGCATTTATTACAGAAATACTAATAACATAAACAAATTCTAACAATCGTGTACGATTTTCGTAGCAGCTAAATGATAACGCATGGCTTAGTGGTTGAAGCGGTATGACGGTTTCCAAAAGGCGCTGCTTCAAATCCCGTTCAATTTTTATATAATTATATTCTTAAAAAAATAATTTTTCTTTCCCAATATATATGTATGTACCTTGTATTTGTTACATATTACATATTAAGTTGCAACATAGAAGGAACACCGATATGAATTTAGTGCATGCTAATCAACCCTCTAAAATGCAAAATTTTATGTAAAACTGCAAAGTTACTTTTACGTGATTTATCACTCGGGCTTTAGTGGTGACATCAAAGGCTTTCAAAAACAGTATCATATTAAATTATTTTAAATGACGCCTTCATGGCGCAGGGGTTGTGCCGTACATGTGACGATCGTGGGTTCAATTCCCATTCAAGGAAATTATTTTTTATGTATTAATATTTTGGTTGAATTCCGCCACTGACCATGCAATGCCTCAAAAATTTGGCGGTAATTGCGGAACGGAGTGTCATAACACTAGTTTCCCTCTGCCTATAGCTTTCATATAATTCTTTGTCAGTAACAACCAAATAGCTTCTAGAAACAGGCATGTATGTATAAAGACAGTTAGCGAGGCTCAAGCTGAGCTTTGCATTTGTGTGAGTGATAATGAAAATATAACCAGAACAAGGACAACAAATGCAAAGCTCAGCTTAAGCCTCGCGGACTATACATGAATGGAAAGAATTAATTAATAAATGAAATGTTACATATTATCCTATTTTCTTTTTACTCTCTATCTCTCTGTCTTCTATAGAAAAAAACAAGATAACATTATAATAATATAACCTACGACAAATAGGAAGACGAGCGTGGCCTTTAAAATGCAATCATAATAAACTTTAGTGCGCGTTGTTATCTCGTTTATGTAGTTAGACTTTTAATACAGAATTATGTTATAGCCTGTTTCAATATAATAAGCTTTTAATATATCCTTTGTTAACAAAAGCTAAGTAAAGCTCGTGACTGGTTGTGAGTTCGATCCCCATTCCAGTAAATGAAATCTATACCTATATATATAATAAAACTGTAAGGTACATTGAATATAAACTAAAAAAACACTTACGGGGGAATTAATACAACTAATAGAAGGTAAAAATATGATTTTTGGAATTCTTGGCTGTCTGTCTGTTGTAGCTCTTTAATGCAAAAACTACTGGACGGATTTAAATGAAACTTCTTTTGTTGCATAGCCCGAATACCTGATGTGAAACCCTAGCAGCCCGCTTAATCTATAAGAGATATTAATACAACGCTTTAGGAAAAGTTAAAGACATAAAAAAAAATGGATCTAATGTGGAACCCCAGTCACCCAGCTAAATTCAAATTCAAATTCAAAATATTCTTTATTCAAATAGGCAATTATTACAAGCACTCTTGAATCGTCGAATGAACATATGAATAAAAAGCTACCACCGGTTCGGAAGGCAGTTCTGCTGAGAAGGGCCGGCAAGAAACTCAACAGTTGCTCTTTTCAAAATCAATGGTACAATCTATTACATTAGCTGGCAGCTATCCTGCATGACATTCAATAGACATTAATTCCATACATGTTTATCCTCTAAATATTCTTGAACAGTGTAATACGCTTTACTTGTTAGAATTTTTTTTACAGATATTTTAAATTTTTGTAGTGGCAAACTAAGAATACACTGCGGAATTTTATTATATACACGTATACTCAGACCCATAAAGGAAACTTTATAACATATAATAAGTCACCTTAAAATAAATTATTCTGGGTAATAAACATTTGTTTTGACGTTGATCGGAAAAAGAAGGGAGTGTACATAAATGGTCAGTATCTAAACTATCTAAGGTTCGCTGATGATATTGCCGTAATCGCTGAAACTGCTAAAGATCTAGAGGAAATAATGAGATCGCTGGACGACGAAAGCTCAAAAATTGGCCTAGAAATGAATATAAATAAAGCAAGATATTAACCATAACCGCGAACGCGCGATAGCAATAAAAGGTCACAATATAGAATACGTCAGCGAATATATCTACTTGGGTAAGCAAATATCATTCAAAACGTCAAGCAACGAAGAAGAATTAACTAGAAGAATCAATACAACCTGTAAGAAATACTGGGCATTAAGAGAAATTTTAAAAGGGAACTATAGCTTGCATATGAAAAGGACAATATTTGATACGTGCCTATTACCTTGCTTGTTGTATGGTTGTCCAACATGGACATATACAAACAAAATAAAACTACGAATCAAATGCCGTCAAACAGCAATGGAAAGGAGCATGTTAAAAATTAGAAGAATTCATAAAATAAGGAACGAAAACATCCGTCAAAGAACTAAGCTCACAGATGCTCTCAGGCACGCACTCTCGCTTAAGTGGAAGTGGGCAACCCACATTTCACGATACCAAGACAGAAGATGGACTATCGAAACCACTCTATGGATAGGACCAGTGGGAAAAAGGAATGTTGGCCGACCATTACGACGGTAGGCTGATGACATAGCAGACGTCGTAGGAAACGACTGGATAAATTCAGGCAGGGACAGAGAACTATGGAGCAGGATGGAGGAGGCCTTTACCCAAAAAGGGGCTCAAATCTACAATAATATTAGTATTAATTAAGTTAACGATAATACTAACCTTCTTAAATTTAATTTAATTAATTAAAAAAAATATAGTAACAAACATAGCAAACACTGTAAGAGAGATTTGGAATAAATGGCTTTATTATTATTATTATTATTATTAGGTAAATATATACAATTCGAATATTTTTTAAAAAAAAAATCCATAAATCGGTAACATATATGTGTATCACAGAAAAAAAACGTTACATTCTTATAATTTTGAGGCCCGTTGTGGCGCAGTGGCACAAGCACGCGACTTTATTCACGACAGGTTCTGGGTTCCATTCCTACTCGAAAAATGAAATATTTAATATTTTCATTACCTCACTTGGAACGAGGCAAAAGTAATTTTATAATATTAAAAAATTAAAAAATATTAAAAAATTAATCGCTGAATGTGTTGTTAAGCGCAAATCTCGAGAGCAGCTGAACCGATTTCGCTAATTCTTTTTTTATAATATTCCTTGAATTACGAGGATGGTTCTAACAGAAAGAAAAATTTTATCTATGTCTAAAAACAAGACTTTTCTATATTCCCATACAAAAGATTCGTATTAATAACTACTTAAAAGTCAATTTGAACTTTAATACCCTACTATAAAGTGTAAATGTTAGTAGCTGGATTCCTGGAAGGCAAAACAATTGAGTGACGTTAGTATCGTATAAATATTATAGCCCAAGATCCCAGAGCCGCCAGACTGACGTCATTTTAGGAAAGGTGAAATTTTGAGGACTATTCTTACACGTAGTTAAGACAGTATGCTTACTCACGAACTTGAAAATGGGATCCTTTCAGATGGGAACCTTTAGGACGTCTGGCAGGAGTAAAGGCCCCTGCGAAGGTAATAATAAATATACATTTGATTGGCTGCATCACCTTTCCTGATAGTTTTTGTCAGTTAACGTAATCAAAAGATGAACTTATTCATAAAGTGTTTCCAAATGTTGCTGAAAATTATTTACTCCATGATTGGTTGAGCGAAAGAGCTTTACTGGCTGCCAAACTCACTGATGTAAATGAATTAAATTTCAATTTTCAAGATGGCATTGCTGGCGAAATGAGGACATATAAATCAGTTGATACGGCAAGTCATGAAGATAATGTCGTTAACTATCCACTGGAATTTTTAAACTCACTTGATTTGCCCGGATTGCTGCCTCACAGCCTTCAATTAAAGCTTGGATGTGTAGTTATAATGTTGCGGAATATGAACCAACCGAAGCTTTGTAACGGCACACGCTTAGCGATAAAAAAATAATGAATAACATAATAGAAAAAATCATATTGAAAGGAAAATATAAAGGAGAAGATGTTTTGATACCCCGCATCCCAATGATTTCGACTGACTGATTCGAGTTTAAAAGACTACAGTTTCCAATATCGTTCGCTTTCGCAATGACTATAAACAAATCCCAGGGGCAGTTATTAAGTGTTTGTGGTATTAATACAGAAAACTCATGTTTCTCGCATGGTCTGTTGTATGTTGCCTGTTCCCGTGTTGGAAAACCATCTGCTCTGTTTGTTTACGCGCCAGATAACCAAACAAAAAATAAAGTGTATCATAAACTACTACAATGAAAATGAAACTGAATTTAGAATAAGTAAAATTGAAATAAAATATAATAAGCATAATAATAAGGTATCGGAAATTGTTATTTTTATTGTCATTTTTAATGAATATTACAAGAATTTAAAGTGATTTAATTTTTTTTTTTGACATTATGTAATTGTTGACTTATCAACTTGTTTTATTTTTTTATTTTACTAGCTGACCTGGTGTCACGAATAGCAGAATACATATTAAAAAAAAGAATCGACTGTAAGGCGATACGAAGTTTACGGGTCCACTAGTATTTAATATTATAATTTCTTCGGCGCGAAAAAGCGCGGCGTTCAGTTACACTACTAAACAAAAATTACCTCCAGAATTCTTTGGAAAATAGGAAATGGTGGCTCCATTTCCTATTTTCCTCTGCTGTGAGAGGAATACAGCGTGAGGCTGAAATAAAAGTTGTTTTAGTTGAGAGTATAATTTTTAATAATTTGCTCAAATTGTCTTATTTCGATCAAAGAGTAAGTAACAATGAGAAATTCAACGAGCTTATGAGGGAACTTAGCTTTATATGAATATGAAATATCTAAATATTAATCTTTAATTGAAATATCCTTTGCATATTTTTTTAAGTAATAATTTAATATTAAATAAGTATATTTCTTTGAAATTACCACTTTGTAGTGTATAAGAGTCTTCACTTTTATAACATTAATTTAATCCCACTTTTTATTAGTCGGACTTATAAAAAAAAGGTAAAAAAAATATTATAAAATTTTAACAAAGCATAATAATATTAAAGAGGATTTTTCTTCAATACGCCTTTATGAATACTTGCATAATTCATATACATTTTCACTCTGCAGTCACTTTTATAAATCCGCTACAACCTGAGTTTCATATAAAAGAATATTAACATTAATATTAAAGATAGTAGTTTTTTTTATTTCCACCATCCGTGTGGCTGGAACTTCTGTGGTATAGAAGAGTTTTATCTCTATTGTTTTATTAAAATAAAACTCGAAGTGATGTATGTATGGAACTAGTGAGGGGAAGCGAGAGGGTCGACGTTCTGAGCGAATGAAGCATTTACTTGTTTACCGAGCGCCTATTAGCGTGTGTGTTCAAACAATCTCATTAAACGGTAAGCACACACAGTAATGGGTCCGCTGGAAAGGTGTTTGAGACTATTATATTCAATTATACACTTTTTACACGCGAATTTAAATTCCATCTATTTCATGTATTTTGTTGTATTTTTATACTTTTTTAACTTCATGCTGCATCCTGTATGTGGCAGGGTAAGCTGATGGAGTAGAAACTAGGTGTAAGACACTCCGCTCCGCCCCGAGAAAAGGGTTTCGCCGAGTTCTGGTAGTATAACGTGTTGAGTGGCAAACCAGCCCTCGATTTCTAGTTTAAATTTTTGATGAAATACTTATATAAAAGGTTTTTTTTGTGGTTGTACATAAATAGTCTATTACTGTATCAACATCATCATCGACAACCATTGCTTGTCCACTGTTGGATAGGCCTTTCCCAATTCTCGCCACCACACTTGACCCTCAGCTCTTCGGACCCATCCGCTTCCCGCCAACCTCTATATCCTTTTTCTGTATAGATCAAGAGAATCTTATTTTAATTAATTTCGATACTGAATAAAAACATTTTAATGGATACATTTAATATATTAAAATTTATTACAAAATAAGACATTGAAATTTTACATTGCAAATTCATGATCTCCGAGATAGTTTGCCACCATCTCTAAATGGAAATGGTGAAACAATTAAAAGTTTGACGCCGTCTCAAACCAGCTGGAAGAACTTGTAAAGGCTTCTCAAATATATTACGTGTTAAACTTTATTGATCAAAGTCTATTTTAACTGTACTTTCTTTGGCAATATAATTTTTAATATTTTTTCACTTCACCCAGAAGTTAGTGCTTTTGTTGTTAAGACATTCCATTCCCCATTTCAGCTTCCCTTCTATATTCTAGATATTGCGTGTTAAATATCGTAATTCAACGCTGTCTTGTTACCAGTACCCACTTTTGGAAACTTGTAACACTATCTCCATGAGTTCATACAAAATATTTTTCATATATATATAAAAACAAAAGTAGTAATAAATATTTTCAACCCCGAATTAGTTATGAACTTAAAACAATCGCGTTTACTAAAGCTTATCCGTATTAGGAGCTCCAACAAAGCTACAGCAAAGCCATATATTTAATTCACTACAAATTTCTCTTTAATGTTAATAATAGTAACATAAGAAACGTAATAACAAAGCTTATAAATGTGAATATAGCGTGCATTAGGTAATCTCAGTTCAATTCCTACTCTGGCAAATTAAATATTTAGTATTTCCTTTTATTCGCTCTGGTGAAGAGGCAAATCGCGATAAATAGGAGAGTTCCGCCACGCAACTCACAATGCCTCTAGAATTCAGTGAAAAAATAAAAAACGGAGTGCCTTAACACTAAGCTCTCTCTGCCTTCTCTACTACATAGGTGAAGCTAAAAAAAGGCGAATATAACATGCTTTATCTAATCTATCAGCACTTATCGCTCTATCTGAGATTTTAAGCTTTGCTATCAATTATTATGAACTTAATAGTTTTAGCTAAACTTGTGATGAACTTGGTTCAAAGATGAAAACTATCAACAGCCCAGAAGTTAACAATATCTTTAACGGCAAACTTTCTCATTTATTTTTAACTTTTAAATGCCATACACATTTTCATTTTTTTTATAGCTCACGCTTTATCCTGCTAGTAGCAGGGTAGGCAGACGAACCCTAGTGATCTACTCCCCATTTTTCCTCCGAACTCTGAAAATATGAATTTAATTTCCTCGAGTGGGAATCGCACTTACAACCTGTCGTGTTTACAGTCAGACGTTTAAAGCACTGCGCCACTAGCCTTAGCTATAACTCAAAATGTATATAAATAATATTTCATCATAAAAGTTTGCTTATTATAAAAATACACAAATAAAAAACAATGTATATATATATATATATATATATATATATATATTTCATTTATTTATGTACCACACAAGGAAGAAAGTACAGAAAATTTATAACAAAAGAAAAAATGTGTACAATGGATAACTTATCTCTAATAGAGATCTCTACCAGAAACCCTTGAATGTAGAAGATGTTAAAAGGAATGATTCGGGTACGGTATTTTAATATTATGTTAATAATAATAATAATAAACCTACATACAAATATACATAATATTAACAAATATATATAATATATATGAGAAAGTTTTTTAAGTAAGACTCTTGTTATGATTACCAATGGATACCTTTGAGATCATAAAGGCCTCGTTCTCCCCTCTTTAAGGCCTGGACGATTTCGGCGTTTAACGTTTCTAACAGCGAATAAATTAACCCAAATTTATTTTTCACAGCAAGCTGAATTTACCTGCGGTAAGTTACATATAGGCCTGGTTTCCTGGCTGAATTGTGATTGAGAATCCGAACTAAATTGAAATTTTCACATGTGTGCTAAATGTATCATTGAAATAAATGTATATTTGCTGTTGTATACAATACGAACTTAATTTTGTTTCATCTCCAGGATTTTTTATACGTATTGGCCGTCTGGTGAAAGGGCACAATGGTGTAATTGTAACGTGACGGTTGTGAGTTCGATCCCCACTCGAAGGAATGAATTAATATTTCCATTTCTTCGCTCTGGCACCAAGGCAAAAACCCGGTGTTGATTCCACCACTCAACACACCTCGAAAAATTGGGCAGAAAATGGCAAGGCAATGTTTCATTGAGTTTCGTTACTCAACATGCAATGCCTTCAGAATTCGGCGACAAAAAGGGATAAGAGTGTCTTACCACTCGGTTCCCTCTGCCTATCCTGCTGTATTCGGGATACAGCGTGAAGCTAAAAAAACAAATAACTTAATAATATACTTAAACAGAGGTATAGTTTCCATATTATTCCTAAATTTTATTTAAACCATACCATCTCTATATATATCCCTATATGAACCATTAAAATTCCATCCACCCAAATATCTTTGAAAATTGTAACACGTGGCTAACAGAGCATGTAAAAGAAAGATAGTAGCGGGACAAGTGTAACGTCACGCTCGAGCAAATTGATGTTCCTAATGGCGGCCATTACAGGCATTGTATGCGGTCCATCGAACACAGAGGTCGACGAGGCCGGGATCAATGTTTAACTTATATATATTTGCTTGTATTCATATTTTAAATTTTGTTTGTACGTAGTATCTTGTTTATGGGTCCTACTCATATGAGTTTTATGTTACAATAGCAATAATAAATAAAAGAAAATAGAACGATTTCTAAATTTGACTATGCCTACCCCCTTATGATAAGTGAATAGTCTTCACATAAAAATTTTAAAAAAAGTAAAGAAAAAAATTCAAATTCCATATTTTGTCCCCTTCTGTGGACTGTTCAGATTCGTAGTTCATAGTTCAAAAATATGTAATTTATGTTATTACGCCCGTGTCATCGAAATCACACATATTTTCAGCGTAGAATATACTTGAGATAATTTTTTATTGGTAATTTCCAAAATATGCTTCAGCCTATTTACTATAATATCTAATAAACTAGCCCTTACACGTATATAACTCTTTTCTGTCATCCAAAAAAGTCTGCATTTAAAAAATGTCTACTAATGTTACCATAAATATAATATCTTTTAATTTGGTAATATTAGACAGCTATAATTTGCTTACACCCATTACGCAAGACGGATGTGTATTTTTATATTCCAATAAAAAGAATCGTGTATTTTGTTTATTTTGTAAAAGATCATTGATATATATATATCCTTAAATCTTTCACGCTATAATTTAAACACACAACATACACATGCACAAAACAAATAAATAAAAATCAAATTACACATCCTCTCACACTCACTCAGGCACAATCTCATAATACACAAAGAGAGGTCACGTCACACTTAGAGCCTAATTGTTGAACAATTATAATTTTTCAACAGGCTAATTATAAAATTTTTCTTGTGGGGATGGGCGCTGTATACCGGAATACAGGCAACTAGTCCGGATACAGAGGAAATCTTTAAACTTTTCTTTATATTTGTTTAGCCTATGTTTGTATCAAAAACTTATGTTTACTTAAGTTAATTTGTTTGTAAAACTCAATAAAGTTATTATTATTATTATTATTGAATCTTTTCTATTTTTAGTGTATTTTGGTAAGTATGTGCTACTTATATTTGTAATTATATAGGTACAATGGCTTTAAAGTTGTATTTATGAAATCTCACTCGCAATTTCTCTATCCTTGAAAACTAAAGACCATCGCTGATTTTCGATTGGAAAATATTTTCTGTAGACATATTTTCTGTTATTCTAGGTGTCCACAGGAAAGATGTATGTCCACATAAAATACTATTAATAATAAAAACACATGCTGTAATATCAAAATCATTTTTTTTGTTTATTTGTTTATGCTTGCGCTTGTAAAACTGAACTAACAGCTTTTTTTTGCTATTTTATAATGACCCAAATAAAATCAATATATCGTATATACACATCTTGAAAAATTAAATGTAGACTAATGTTTCACATTATACTAAACATATAGCATTTTACAAGTGTCAAGTGGTGTAAGTTATTAGCTTAAGCAACGGAAAAGATTTCGTAATTTAATTAGCTAAACTAAGAAGCTTAGCTAGCTTTTTTTACATTGTTCCAGCCACATTGCCCTATTCAAAATAGATCTGGGGTGCACTAAAGCAATGAAGAGAAGAAAAAACGAAGACGTGAGACAAGTAGAGCTAAATAAGATGCTATTGTTAACTAATATCGTACCATGATATCTATAAAACAAAATATTGATCATCATCACCAGCTGATGATTTAAATATCAGTTTCTGAATCATCACCGGCTGCGAGGCGGAAGCTAATAATTACAACACAGTTAATACTACTGCAGTTATTACCAATTAAAGTTGGTATTGTTATGTACGAAATATTAATTTTATAAATATTATAATTATTATGTTTCTCTCTTAAGATTAACGGGTTTGGTCCTTTGAAGGAAGGCTTGCGTGGGGACACAGGTCCAACACGTAGAGGCCCCTAAGAGAATATACAATTTTTTTACTGTGACGCGTCAGCCGGGATCCATCGCTGGGCAACCACAGGTAATTGCCCAGAGATGGTCGCCGGTTAATGCGTAGGAACTATGGAAAATATGGAAATCTAAACTAGGACTATGGAATGGAATTTGGATGGACTGGCTATTGAGTGACACTATCGGACGTCTGCCTTTACAATAGTTTCAAATTGAATGGTTGGTGGGCGGTGACTCGCCTCCCACTAGATGGGCCCCTACAAAGTGGCGTAATGCCTCGGGGGCAACATCGGGATGGTCGGCTAAGGGCGTAGAGAGAAGCAGCAGCAGAGCTCACCATCACGAGGAGCTCGTGAGTGGGATTCCCCGTTATTACGCATTACGTTTGAGCTATTTGAGAGAAAAGGGTGGAGGGTTGTTACAGTATCATTATCGTTACGTTAACATTGTTTATAAATTTATTCCTTGTTTAAATAAAGATTTTGAGTTTAGTTCCGTTGAGTTATGTAGAAAATAACTGAAACTATTATGAACATACAGATAATGATAAAAAAACATGGACTAATATGCTTGCTACTCAGTAATTGTAAGAAATTATATTTTTTTTCTATTTATTACCTTACATTTTCAAGACTGAAGGAATCTGGTATATTCTTCTCTATTGTATTGTAATTGATTATATATTGTAATCAAGGACGTTATTAACCAATACTGCTATTATTAGAAGTAGGAAACCACACAAATACATCTAGCACTAATACTTTATACTTTTCTGTAGAACGGTGTCCCTTCTGTGGTCATCAAAAAAATTATGCATCGAATATCTTTCTCGAAAACGAATAATGATCTGGTCTCACATTTTTTCTGTATTAGTTTAATCTATAGGAATTAAATGAGAGTGATTTTGAACAAATATTTCACTTTTTTTTTCGTACACATTCAGATCGCGATTTGTGTATGTCGGATTTAAAGGGCGTAATAGATATTAAAAATAAACGAGCAGAACCTTCGACCATGTCCTGGCCTTTGGTTCTACTCGAAATACTAAATTAAATAAATATGTAAATCTAAAGCAAATAAATAAACCAAGCAATAACTGGAAACATAGTAAATTACAAGGAAAATCATAACAACATTATCTTATTCTTTAAATGATGGCTTGGAGCAGTGCCTGGGACTTGTGACCCCAGGAGTAGGCTTAAGGGATCCCTTTCCGATATATCAACACTCGCCTCTCACTGCTCCAGTCCAGTATAATTACAAATAGGTCTTAACAACATTAATAATTTAAATAGTCGAGGTTAACAATGCGTTCTTTTTTCCGGCCCGTGAGCCGGGAAGCGATGGCAGGGCCCTATTTTCGCGGCTGCTGTTCTCCACCCATTAATATGGGTACGTCATTGGGGTGGCAACACTTCTGTTGCCTGTGGAGCGGGGGATTGCGCCTGTCTTGTGTGACAGGGGCACGGGGGGGTGGGGGGGGGAATTATTTCAGGGGGGAAGGATGAGCTAGATGCCACCCGGGCGGTCAAGCTCAGCCGGGTGAGACCCTCGGTAGACCCGAGGGAGGCCCAGCTTAAGCGACCAGCGACCGAGGTGGCAGCTCAGGAGTCGGACTTGGGATCGGATTCTGGGGGAGGGAGGAGGTCCCTCGGAAGGCGTCGTACGTCAGGGG
>JAAIXI010000251.1:3759907-4023170 GCA_013403645.1 Heliconius nattereri | reverse complement strand
TTTCATTTTTAAATAGTTTTCTGCGTGTACTTAATATTATTAAAATCATCATTTAACAGGTGAACAATTAGAATAAACATTGATTTTAAGATTGACCTTCTATTATATAATATTCTACTTTAAAACATAAGGCAGAAGGCGCATTTCATCGTCTATTCTCGTAGTCATACGGAACCGGAATAAAATATTTCAAACGCTGGCAACCCCTGTTTGCGGCAGGAATTTTTCAGGCAACCCTGTTTTATAGTGTTCAGAAAAAAATAAGCTTTAATTTGATATATAATTCATTAAAAAAACACATGAGTGCAAATTATTAACATTTAGTGACATGCTTAAACCAGGCAACCCTAGACTTGCGGCAGACTGAGAGCTGGCAACCCTTAATTTTCCAATTCCTTATGCGATTATCTTTCAAATGATGTGCGATTCATATAAAAAACGTATGACTGCAATTTTCTCCAAAAACGAGTTACGAAAAAATGTAATTAAAGGTGATTGCGGCAGGATTCTTCCAGGCAACCCAGGTGTAATCTGTTCTACTAATCGTGTATTATTCATTAATATAGGTTTAATTAAGAAAACTGGTATATGCAGGATTCAACGGTGGGATCTCAGTCTATAAGTGCTTTGCAAATATACATTATATGAATAATACAGTAGTTAAGGCGGGCGAAGCCGCGAGCGGGTCGCTAGTATAAAATAATTTCAGGTTAATGTCGTAATAACATGTTCTACAAATATCAATAAGATAAATAATAAGGTCTTAGAAAATAGAATACTTTCATAATTTCAACATAATTGAACTATAACCGTATAAAAAATCAAAATACAAAACAATAGTATTATATAGGATCTTTTTAAATCTAAATCAAAATCAGCTTCACAGCTGTATCCCGCGCACAGCAGGATAAGCAGAGGGAACCTAGTGTTAAGACAACACTCCGTTCCCCAATTTCTGCCGACAGGTATTGCGTGTTGAGTGGTAGAAGTCAACACCGCGCTTTGCCTCGACAGCAAAGCGAAGAAATGGAAATATAAACGTAAATAAATATTTAACTTTCTCGAGTGGGAATCGAACCTACAATCGAACCTACAACCGTCGCGTCACCTGCCGCTGCGTCACGACGGCCTCAAGCAGCGTTTTTTTATTTCAGGTAATTAAATTTGAATAATATTATCCGTTTAAATATAAAATAAAAATCAATTTAAGCCGCCGAAGCCGCATTTGTGTCTTCAGTAAAGTAAAAATTATTAAATTTATTAGTTAATAATATTAACAATATTTAATCATAAAATATAAGAAACATATCATATATTTAACTTGATTTCAAAAAAAATGGATTTAATATTATATGAAATGAAAGATTATACGTGAGCGTTGATTTAAATTCCGAGTACCTGTTCAGTCTTTGCTCCATTACCTTCACACGAATATGATAATTTATGCCAAAATAATGTATTCATATTTTGGAGGCGCCTATGAAATCATACGGAAACGTGACGGCGTGAAAACCAGAAATTTAAAAGGTAAAGACGCCGTTATGACGCATAGAGAGGCAAGGCTGTAGGTTCGATTCCTATTTGAAGATATTCAATATTTAATGTCACAGGGAAAGCGCAGTATTCAGTGTCACCAATCAATACCTCCAGATTTCAGCGAAAAGTGGGCAACGGAGTGTTTTAACTCTAGGTTTTCAGGTTCTCTTCGCCTATCCTGCTATGATGTGCGGAATACAGCATGAAGCAAAAAAAGAAACTAAAAGTTAAGTAATTGCAGCTGAAACAAGGATATGGAGCTATGCATGCTTATAAAAAAAGCACTACCTTTTGTAACTAGATCAAATTGAGCTAAGTTTTAGTACTTTATAAATAATTTAAAAAAAAAGAGTTAACAAGTCCAAACTAATTTAAATTCCGTGCAATAATATTACAGCACTACAACCAGCTTGTATAGAGACAGGGCATCAAAAGTAATCATCAAAAGTAATCATCAAAAGTAATCATCAAAAGTAATCATCAAAAGTAATCATCAAAAGTAATCATCAACATCGTCAGCCGCAACAAAGTTCGCAACTGTCTCCAGTACAGGTGAAGTCAGAAAAATGAGCGGAAAAGAACTTGAAAAATTAATACGGGTCAAGGAAAAGTTTCTCGAACGAAATGAAATTAGCACTTGTTTAAATTGAGTTAATTTTGATGCGGTTGTGAAAAGTGCGATGGAAATTGCGAGTTTTATATTTATTTTTGATAAATTATAATAAACTGAAAGTTTGTATTTCATTTTCCATTTTGCGTTCGGAGTGGCGGAGCTTAACGCGACACCAGTAAAAATGAAAATATTCTATATTTCATTTCCTCGTGTGGAGATCGAACCCACGACCTTTTTCTTTTATGCAATCATGGCCAAATCGCTAATTTAATTATGATAAAACACTCCTATAGAGATACTTGAGGGTCTCGGGATAAACATAGGATACTTTTGTTTTCTCATATTTGTATATTTTCGATATATAGCAATATTAAATACTTATTAATATGACATGCAGTTTATTCAGCCATGTTAATAACAACCGTGGCTAAGCGACCGTTGCTAAGCAACGATTTGCAAAGTTTGTTGTCAGAAAACGTCACCCAAAATGAGCTTGCTTAACGCATCTCTCTATTGAAAACAGAAAATAACTTCATAAATATATTTAATAAATATTCGTATAGTTCAAGCGGGCGTAGCCGCGTTCGGATCCACTAGTATATATATATATATATATATATATATGTTGTTTACGAGTATACGACACATATCTCCAATACCACCTCCTCATCACCTTTTTCTTAAACGCCACGTAAGCTTCCCATATGCATATTTTTATCGAGAGTCATCTACTTGGAATACATTTTCAGAAATGAAATTCCGTTCCAATTTATGAAGCGTTCGACATAGTAACACTGCAATCTGGATACACATNAGCGGGCGTAGCCGCGTTCGGGTCCACTAGTATATATATATATATAAATATATGTTGTTTACGAGTATACGACACATATCTCCAATACCACCTCCTCGTCACCTTTTTCTTAAACGCCACGTAAGCTTCCCATATGCATATTTTTATCGAGAGTCATCTACTTGGAATACATTTTCAGAAATGAAATTCCGTTCCAATTTATGAAGCGTTCGACATAGTAACACTGCAATCTGGATACACATTGTACGGACATAAAATGTTCAATTTAATAAATTTTATTTTACGCTTTGTTTACACAGGTTAATAAAAATTACTTAGAAATGTGCCGTGCCTTGAGTAAACAGTATAGTTTTTTTTTTTCAAATTTTAGAAAGTAAAATCATTAGTGATTTTTGAATCAATTATTTTTAGCTTCACGCTATAGCATAGAACAGGGTAGGCAGAGGTATCTTAGTGCTAAGACACTCCGTTCCCCATTTTGCCCCGAACGCTCTTTGCGTTGGTGCCAGAGCAAGGAAATGATTAACATAATAAATAATAATTAATTCTTATTAGTGGAAATTGAACCCGGTAATTGTGCCTTTTTACACATCAGTTTATACATTCACAAAGAAACTACATTGGTTTTATTTTATACTATTGAAATACAAAATATTTATAATATTTGAAATTGCTATAATAATGTTCCATTACCAGCATGCTGCATACCATAGCTCGAACGTCAGCATTTCCATCTATGTTGTCTCTTATTTAAAGCATTTCTATTAGACTACTTACTGCTAACTAATTTATCTTGAAAAACAAACTATGAAACACAAGTTCAATTAAATATTTTTATGAGTCTAAATTTCACATTTTATAAAAATCGGTGGCGATTTAAAGATTTTTCCATACAAACTTTCAACCCCTTGTTTGCACCCCTAGGGGATGAATGAAAATAAACCACGAAACATGTGTTCATTGAAATGTTTTTAAATGTCTAAATTTCAAATTTTATAAAAATCGGTGGCGATTAAAAAAAAATTCTATACAAACTTTCAACCCCCGTATTGGCGGGTACCGAGGGGGTAAATTCTAAATAACCGTGAAACACGTGTTCAATTGAGTATTTTTAAGAGTCCGAATTTACAATTTTATATATCAGAGAAGTAGATTATTTGTCAAAACCAGATGGCGTTGCCTGTCACTATGACGTGACACCGATCGATGACAATCACATAAAACCAACCGCACGGACGTTGTACGCTTAGTCGAGGCTCTACCACGGTTCGGAGCACTACTCGTGCTCCACCGCTGGCCAACCTCGACTATTTCAATTACAAATGTGGTTAAGACCTATTTGCAGTTATACTGGGCTGGAGCAGTGAAAGGCGAGTGTTAGTAGTGTAAAGGGATCCCTTAAGCCTACAGATGTGGTCACAAGTCCACGGCACTGCTCCAAGCTTCACGTCAAGAGTAAGATAACATTTCTTATAATTACCACGCCCGAATAACTACGTCTAATTAGAAGTACGATGTCGGTCATATCTGTCTACATCAGAAGTGGAATCGGCCTCAACCACCTTGTTCTCCGACATCATAAGTGGGATCGGAACAAGCTCCGGTCCCAATCACCTTATTCTCCGACATAAAAAAATCGGTGCCGATTTAAAAAATTCAGATTAAATTTTAAAAATTTTAACCTTATTCAAAAAATAAGGTTAAAATTTTTCAAAATCCCAGAGTGGATATCCAAATTTAAACAAAAAAAGTAAACATTTGACCAAATTTCACGTTTCTACCATCAGCGGTTACGGCTGTGCGTGCGTCTTACCTCAGTCAGTCACCTCAGAGAGTCAGTCCTTTTAAATATATAGATAAAGTTAAATTCTCTCTTTATGAAGTTAAGTGTCTCAACACTATGTTATCCCGCTTTGTACGGGAACTGTAAAAGCAACAGTTGTGTATTCGATTACCACTCGGGAGAATAAATGATGTATTAAAATTTCTTCGCTCTAATAAGAAAAATAATCGAAAATCAAATAATAATGGGTAGCAAAATGGTTTAACACTTGGTAACCCCTAGCAACTTGCCCATTTGCGGGATAGAGCGTAAAGCTAATCAAATTGGGTAATTTGATAGACTTCCCGCTCTACCCCGTATTTATTTATTACCCCGTAAGGTACCACAGTGTCAAATAATAACACACAAAAATTAAAATATTTTCTTTTATAATATAAGCAATTTCTCTAACACTTTTATATAGGTTCTCATACTTTATTTTTTTTAGAATTACGTTAAAATATTTGTAAGGATATAAAAAACCTGCCGAAATCCTATCATAGGAAAAAGCTGGGTTTATATCGTGTATTCAATTTGTGTGAGAGCTATCGGCCCTTAAAGGATGAACTTCGACATTTTCATTAGGACCGTGGAAATAAACTTAAAATATTCGAAACATAAAATAAAAATACTATATATATACTTGGATAGCTGTAAAAGTATTACTAAATTGGAAATATATATTTTAGTTGAGGCTGCAGTACGATTGATCGTGCGACTGTAAGCACGATGGTTGTGGGTTTAATTCCCTCTTGGGGAACTAAAATTTCAATATTTTAGATTAAACGCGTAGAGTTCTGCCAGTCAACACGCAGCAAGCAATCAGCATGCGGTAAGAATTGCCAGATAGTGCTAAACGAAAATGCATTTATGGGAGTAGTGTCTTATTAATACTAAGGTGATTTTGTCCACTTTTGTCCAGGATACAGAGTAATTGTAAACAATATATATATTTTAACTTGAAGGGTTAGTCTTACGTAAATATCTACAAATGTTAAAAAAAAAATACTAAAATTTTACTCATGAAATTTAATTTTAGCTGAAACTTTACATGCTATTTATTACATACATATTCGAACTTACATTATAATTTTCAGTTTTAACCAATTATTTATGGACATTAATACAAACGAAGGCATATAAATTCTGAAGTAACCAAGGGAAAGTAAAACCTATAATAATAAAAACAACCTGAAATATTACAAAAACAACATAAAATTGAAAAATCGTTTTGTTTTTTTGGTTAAATTTGTATTATAATTTATATTGAACGTTACGGACGATAAACGGCCGAAACATTGCGCCAGATCGCTATTCTGAAGATAGTCCTGTGGGATATACGGAATCGTTTATTCGTTTCTGAGAAAAGCTTCTTGAAATATTAAACAATTAAACTTTTATATTTTTAGATGTACTATAAAAAGGAAATATTTAAAAAGTGCGGCGTTTAGTTCCGCCTCTCAACACGCATTGCCTCAAAAATTCGGCGGAAAGTGGGGTACGGAAGTGTCTTAATGGTAACGGAGTATCTTTACCAGGGTCCTTCTGCCTACCCTTCTAGCTTCTAGTGAACTTAAAAAAACGAAGTTTGTAATGAATAAAAAATAATTAAAACAATTTTGCTTTGCTAATTTAAAATCATGTTTGCCTTATATTACAATCAGGAAAGTAAAATATTAAATAATTTATAACGCAGATGCCGCCGTAGCCTTAAATCTACAAAATTACATTAAAATTTATCTAGTGGTTAAGTAAACACAGCTGTTACGCGACCCACTTGTATCCGGGTCGCGAAAATTGTTTACTTCTTTTAAAAGAAGTAAATGGATAACTTCTTTCTATATATTATCGTAATTTAGATTTTTGTTTGCAACATATGAATATATGTTTATATCTAGTGAAAATTTTACCCATTAATTACTATGGAAAAGGTCCAGTGAGAATATTTGTTTAGTTTGAAAATTTTCAAAATTTGTTAAAAAATCCTGGTGTTGAGAACTGATTTCGTTTTCCACTTTCCGCCCAATTTTCCGATTTTACAGTGTTGAGTGGAGAAAATCACCAAATGTCACCAGAGTTAGGATATAAAAACACATTATTCCCACGACTAGAAATCGAACCTAGCACCTTTATTTTACATATATATATATGTTAAATAAATTTAGCACAAAAAATATATAATATTAGATTAAAAATAAAACATTCCACATAAAATTATCCCGATGTAAACTTACCAAAAATAATAGGCAAACTCACTCCCAAAACGTTAGTCCGTCGAGTCAGTTTCGCATCATTTGCACCAACGCGTCCACGACAATTCTCCACAGTGAGCGCTTGTCACCGGAGTCGTTAAGCGAAGCGAAGTTATTGGAAAGAAAATTGCGAAAATTTTGCTACTATTCTATTTTATCTAGTACTAGTATATAGTTGTTTTTTTTTTCTCTTTCGTTTTTCCTAGCATAACGCCCGTATATCACGTACGAGTCTAAAAACTAACGATTTCGATGATTGCTATATTATTTGTGAAACAATTGTCGTTATTACGTAGAAATTACTTTTTTCTCTTTTTTTTATTGTATATGAGTGTTAATGAATGTACAGTAAACTAAAATACCGCAGTGTATTCTAAGTTTTCCACTACCAAAATTTAAAGTCTTTGAAAAAAAATCACGCTATATCCCGCACAGAGCAGGGTAGGCAGAGGGAACCTCGTGTTAAGACACACCCGGTCCCCAGAGTCTGCAGAATCCTGGCCGCATTGTGTGTTGAGTAGCAGAATTCAATGCCGATTGATCCTTTTGTTTAATATTATATTTGTTAGAGCTCCAATAACGTGCAAAAATCTATGAACGCTTTGAAAATTTAATTCAAAAAATACTTTAGAACTATATAAAAGCAAAAGTTTCATTCACAAGTATTTAAACAAAATTTGCATAATTAAAATCTACAGGAACCACAGCAAAGGGGAAAGAATGCGCTATTCATTGATAACAGCAATTTAATAGGACTTTCTTTTAGCGTACAGAGAAAAAATAGAAGAATTGAAAAAAAGAATAGAAGAATAATAACAATACTTTTATAGAAGTGTTATAATGTCGGCGTTTAACAAATTTGAGTTTGCTTACTTCCATTTTAAATGCTCTTTTGATATTATACGCCAATAATTGGAGTTTGCTTTATATTTTTTATGTAATAATAAGAATTAAAATCATCAATCAATTTAATGCATAATAGACTTACATACATAGACAGGTTGTAGTGCCTTGTTATATCAGTTCCTGGAGTGAGACCTCCCGGACGCGCAAGGAAGCGCTGGATGGATGTCGTGATGCAGGACATGACAGCCAATGGTCTAACCACCGAGGACGCAAAAGACGGTGCAAAGTGGAATAAGTTAAGTAGGTAGGCAGACCCTGGCAACAGCCAGGATTAATGCCAGGAAGAAGAATAAGAAGAAGAAGAAGACAGGTTGAATATGATTCTTTGGCAACTCGGAATTTCCAATTCAATATCCATGACTTTAGATGCATCATGCAATACAGTATAAACTAATTTATATCACATGAACTAATACATTAGTCTAGCAGCAAAGATAAAATCGGCATTTAGAATCGTAAACTATAGTGAGCAAAGATCTTAGTTCGACCAGAGTATTAACACGCTAAATATTAACACGCCTGTCAGGCCAAACGTAGGATGGCCATAAACTTAAATTTTGCCACAAAATTCCCCCTCGCCGCGCCCAAGAGCAATCATAGTGCTGTATAAAATCGACCCATCCCCTATCAAATTCTCATTCTTTATGCATTAAAGTCAAAGTTTATTAGGTTGATGTTGGAATTGTTTGTTCCAATGTAATTTATTATAACCTGTAACTGTTTCCTCGTGCACACAGCACGGTAAGAGGGAACCTAGTGTTAAGACACTCCGTTCTTTAAAAATATTATAAGAATATTTACCTACTGATATTTCGTTCTAAATCATCAAATGTTAATAAATAGAAATAAAATAACACAAAACAACAAGAAGCCGTTAGATTTGTCTATATAAATTATAGTTATATTAAATATCTTAAAAATTACAATATTAAAACATTTCTTTCTTTACATATACATATACATTTATATATATAGAACATACAAAGCAAACGAGTGTTCAGGTCACCTGATGGTAAGTGATGACCGCCATTAACAACTCCACGTAACACCAGAAGAGCTACAGGTGTGTGGCCGACCTTTGAGGCGAAGATGGGCTTTTCGAAGGTATGTCGTATCGATTCGAAAACACTACCATAGGTAGGCCGTTACAAAGTTTTACGGACAGTAGAAGGATGGTTCTCCAAAACAACACAGTAGTGAAGTGCAGGATCGGCAGTGAAAACCTAGTGATTAATCACTCCGTAGTCCATTTTTTACGTTTTTGACCATTTGATAGATTGTGTTCATCTGAAATATTAAAATTATTAATTACATAAAACAATATTTGTCTATTATATTGTTACTATTGAACTAAAATTCTTAAAACCAACAAACGAATAGATAAATTAAGACCTCAGAAATGAATGGCCCCGAAATAAGTGAGATAAAAATAAGCAGCGTCGGCATGATTTACAGCTGAGCCACCGAAGTCATTAATGGTGACATATATAGGGAGTTCTGTTACCCACGAGTGTGACGCGACCCTCGCAAATGGTGTGGAAAAAAGAGGATGTCGACACCTTAATCAGCAACTACTTTTATATCAGGGGTATGCAATTTTATGCTATTTCTAGGGCATAGTATTTTCAATAGAAAAAATGAAATATTTAATATAATTTTTTAATTACTTTATTCCTTATTTTTCTCTGACGTCGAGGAAAAACGCGGCCTTGAGTGCTTCCACTCAACACGGAATGCCTTTAGAATTTCGCGGATAGATAGAAGCGGAGTGTCTTAACACTAGCTACATGCGTGATATAGCGTAAAGCTGATATATTAAAAACATATTTTTCAACTTAAGCTTTTAAATAAAAATGCACAGTACAAAGGAACAATGAACATTGAAAGTATCAAACGTGGTAGAATCATTTTCTCGGTAAGCTTTATAATGTACTTTAAAAAGCTCCAAATTTATTTTTTATTGTTTGTTGAGAACGAATAATAAAAATAACACACAAACATACAGCGTGAAGCTTAAATAGTATTAATAATCTTATTTTATAATTTTTGTGTTAATATTAATTAACTATGTCAACTGTAATATAGAATTTTTATACATCGCTATACTTATTTTTCCTATTCAGACGAAAATTTATAAAATTATCCAAATTAAACAGTAATTGGACTCAAAGACGCCGATTACTGTTTAATTGCGATTAAGATCGTTGCGGACGAAAAATATAAAAAGGCATGTAAAAAAATAAAATGGCAAATTGTTATTGATTTTATTTTCTTGTCTATAATAGTATATATGATCTATTATATTATTCGTTGCTAAAAAAATACAAAAACAGTCAAACGATTTTAAATGAAGCAAAAAACCAAACGTTGACAGTTGACATAGATCATTTATTCTCAGAAATAAATGAAAGAAGTCTAGATAGCTCAAGCTTAAATAGATCCACTTAATATTAACATAAAAAGTTTCGCCCTGAAGCTTTTATTTATTGGTTTACCATTTATAGTTTACTTTGTTTGTATTTGTAGTTAGTTAAGTAAAATAAGGAACAGAGTGTCAAAGCACTAGGTTCCCTTTGCCTTTAAGTTGCAAATTCAAAGCAACATCTATGTATGAAGATCACAATTTTAATTAATGGTGAAAAAGAATCAGAAAGTAAAAAAAAATAATAGAAAAATGTAAAAAAATCAATATCAGAATGATAGTATAATACGGCAAACAAGGAAAAAATAAAATTTTATGATTATGTGTAATTAATATAAAAAAGTTAAAGTAAAATCAATTGATTTCTAAATGAGAATTTTCCAAACGTTTTTCTTTCTATATAGTTTTCTTTCGATCCAACCACTGAAATACAAATCCTCTAGTAGGACCTTCACCTTAGCCTTTATTTAGCTACATTTGAATAAATTTTGTACCTGATGACGCGTATTTTCTTTCATTTAAATAAGAACGTAACTTTTGGCAAAAGATAAAATAAGATATCTTTATTTTGTAGTAGGTATTTGACTTAAGCTCTCTGCATAAATACTTAAAACATAAATACTCTTTAGTATACTTGTAGCTTCATATTATAGGTTCTTACTGTAAGCAATGGTGTAGGTTTAAATTACACCGAGGCCAGTATTTTTGCTTAAAAAGCGTTTTCCTCGTGGCTTCGCCCGCCCAGAATGCATTAAAATATATTTTATTAACTTCATGAGGTATCGTACACATAGCTCATATCCATGAGGGAATCTAGTTTTAAGACACACTCCGCCAAATTTTGAAGGCATTGCGTGTTTAATGGCGAAACTAAACACCGCACTTTACCTCAAATATTTCATTTTAACGAATACATATAGAAAATCGCAAATATAAATCGACCGGAAGTATCGTATAGTATATATATAAAGTTTCTCAATGGGAATAGTTTCTTAACACTAGGTTCCCAGGTTCCCTCTGCCTACTGATGTCTGCTATAAGCGGAATACAGCGTAAAGCTAAAATAATAAAAAAAATAAAAAAAACGTACTTTACTTTTCCGCTGAAACTAGTTTCGTGTCAATATGATTCCTACACAAACAAAAGTGACTTACAAAAATAAATTGGCAAGGTATTCACAACAGATAATTAATTACATAAAAAGTGGACCTCTAAAGCACTCTCTAGCTTTCCACTTTAATTTCACGCTTCGAAAGTAAGCAGGAAAATGTTCCAAAGTAACGTTTTTCTTAAGATTATAATTCTCTAAAGGTTCTATGAAGCTGCTAAGTAAAGATGTTATAGAGAAAAATGTTTTTACTAAAATGGAAGCGGCGAATGATTTATTTAGTTTTAAAAACCAAATATAAGAATATTATATTTTAATTTCAGATATTTTTAAATATCTTAAGGGTATCTAGGCGTAGAGGGTACACGATGATTGGTGGTTGAATTCTTACGGGGGAATGATTTTCGTTTCCCGTTATGGCAAGACTAAGTTCAGTGCAGTGCTGCTTGTCCTTATATTTTAGATTCCCACTTGAAAATATGAAATATTAAATATTTACTGTTACAATAACGAGGAACAGTGCGACGTCCGTTCCGTCAATCAACACGCAATCCCTCGAGAATTGGGTAGAAAATAAGGAACAAAAATGTCTTAATGGGAACGGAGTGTCTAAACACGCACTTCACTCTGTATCCCGCACACAGCAGGGTAGGCAGGGTAGGAGATTCTGGGCCTTTGGAATTCTTTTGCCTCGACACCAGAGCGAAGAAACGATATAACTTGAAGTAAATATTTAATTTCTTCGAATGGGGATCGAACCCATAATCGTATATCGTAATAACATTACATTCACACCCTAGTGCCTTTGCGTACCCTGTAACAGATATGTAACCAGAGGGATGCGCTGCTTTGCTTTATCTTCAAATGCTCTCTTGACATGTACTAAAGAACAAAGGCAGCGTTCATTATTAGGGTATTTTATAGCGTCAAAGTAAACATTTTAGCATTTTCTTCTCAAGTTCAATTATACTTCGGTATAATGTTCAACAATTCGGGGAACGTGTTGCACATTTAATGCAGGAAATGTGCTAATATAAAAATGAAAAATCGATCAAGTGAAGTCGGAATCGCCAACTGAAAGTTCCATATCAATTTTTATCATTGTAAGCCATCGGGCTCCTATAAATATATAAGGTTTCCGTTTTCCTTTTGGAGAACCCTAAAAATTATATAATTTACATTATATTTTTTTGTTTTACAACTTATATTTAAATATTATAAATAGACTCATTCTCTATGAACATTATTTCATTCCATTCTACTATAACAATATTAATTTAGAATTCAAAGATTCCTATTTAACATTTTCTACAGACGTCGTTAACTAACGTCAATAGAGTCAGTGCCGTTTCTGACGGCGTTGAATATAAAATTGTGCTCATTTTATTTTTTCAACATTAGAAATATAAAGAATTATACAATTTATTTCTTATTTACCAGCATAATTAATTGTAAAATGTAGAGAAGAATAATATGAAAACATTATCTTCATTTTCTTTAGTTTTAACCAGATATAACAAACATGTTTCTATTTTGCCCGAAAATATTTCTCAAAACACTACTTACCTTTGATTATATATAAATATATCATATTTTTAATTAAAATAAAAGAACCAAATCCAAAATACAAGAAATATATTAAATATTAAAGGAGAAACCAAATGACGTGAAATAAAATCTAGGCTTCCAAGAAATATCCATTTCAATGGCTACGCTTTGAACTGTCAAGAATAGGGACAGGCGACGGCTCTACCTATCATTAATGGCGAAGTATAGCTCTGTGGTCTTCTAGGCTAAGTAGGGATTAAAGTTAGATTGGCATTTCTCTCCAGTCGACGTAAGAACGTCGTTGGCCGAATTACCTGCTCATTGTGTGGGCTGGTTGGCTGTGGAATTTTGCAGCATGTACATATACCTTCCTATATCACACATCTTACCTAGTTTCTTTTCACTTCATATGAGAGATTGTAAATATGTGAACTTTTATTTTTCCTGAGGATTTTTTTTCAAGAGTGAAACTTTTTTCTAAGTGTGAAACTTGTGAGGTCGGCAAAAGAACCTGCTAGATTCAAAGGGCGCAGGACCGGACGGAGTGGCGAGCATCAGGAGAGGCCTATGTCCAACAGTGGACTTTAAAACGCTGATGGATGGATGGAAACTTTTTACTTCTGCTAAGAGTGTTTTCGTGACTATTGGGAAATATATTGGAGCTCTTATAGTGGAGTATGCTGAAGAAACCTAATGGTAAGACACTTCGTTCCCTATTCTTACCGAATTTGCGTGTTGAGTAACGGAATTCAACGCCGTACTTTGTTTGTCGGGTGGAAATGAACCAACAAACATCGTGCTTATAGTCGCACGCTATGCCACTGCTACGACAATTAAGTAACCACCTATTTTAAATTAGAATCTATCACAGATTATATCACTTTTTAGTAACTTTTCATATATTCTTCTTAAGAGTTTCGAGTTTTTTAAAAAATATATACCTACCTAAATTATAATCAAAATTTTAACTTTACTGAAGATGAGTGATAGCTACTACTAAAGGAAACGGCAGCCCGCCTCCAAGGAGACGCCATTATCTGCACAGTTAAACCTTTTGTGCGAACTCCATTCACTAGAGAATAATTAATATTGTGATGCAATTGTGTTGACGGGTACCTCCACACCGAAGTCTATGCTGAGATTATAACTTTTTTTTTCTATCGACTCTTTAAAAATAAAGTAAGTTGCTAAACTACTACTAACTAAACTATTATAGATAAGATTTAGTAGCGTTTTATTATCTATATATATAAAAGGACTTGTCCTCACTGACTGAGGTAAGACGCACGCACAGCCGTAACCGCTCACGGTAAAAACGTGAAATTTGGAAAGACGTTTACTTTCATAATCTGAACATCCACTAAGAAGGAATTTTGAAAAATTCTAACCCTAAAGGGGTAAAATAGGGGTTCAAAGTTTGTATGGAATTTTTTTTAAATCGGCACCGATTTTTATAAAATTTGAAATTTAGATTTTTAAAAGTATTTAATTGAACACGTGTTTCATCGTTTTCTAGAATTCTCCCTCTAAGGGTGCAAATAAAGGGTTGAAAGTTTGTATGGAAAAATTCTTAAATCGCCACCGATTTTTATAAAATTTAATATTTAGACTCTTAAAAATATTTAATTGAACATGTGTTTCATGGTTTTCTAGAATTCACCCCCTAAGGGTACAAATAAGGGGTTGAAAGTTTGTATGGAAAAATCTTTAAATCGCAACCGATTTTTATAAAATTTGAAATTTAGACTCTTAAAAATATTTAATCGAACACATGTTTCATGGGTTATTAGAATTCACCCCTAAATACGCAAGCGAAGCTGCGCGCGTCCGCTAGTATAGAAATATTTGGACCTAGCCCATGAGATTACCGCCATGTGGGATGTCTATGCGACTATCATTATGCCGATAGTGATTTCGGTTGACGGTTTAATAGCGAAAAGCCTCGACCAACACCTTAAGAGGCTATCGCTTAGCTGTTGGATCAAGAACCGGATACAGAAGGCAGTGTTACTTAAGACGCCGCGTATTGTGCGGAGGTTCCTCTCTCTGGAGCCGTAGCCACCGATGGCTTAAACCCTTGTCCAACCCTCGGAAGAGTGGTTTTGATATTTTTAAATGTATTTTTTTATAATAGTTTATATTTAAAAATTAAAAATTTATTAATTAATGTAATAAAAGTATTACAGCTATAACGATTTGGAAACTATTTAATATATGCATTATTTATATAAAAGGCACTTACTTATATGGTACATACATCTTTTTGTCGTATAAATGTTTACTTAATGAAGTAAGTATTTTACAACAAGTAGCTTTTACATAGAGGTCAGTAAAGGCGTAAGGGCACATGCTTGTGACGACAGGTTTTGGGTTTGATATCCACTCAAGGAAAGCTTCAGTTGAGTTATTTTTATGCCAACTTCTTCTTCTTTTCTTATCATCCTCTGTTTAAGTCTAAAAATAATTTATAAAACTAGAAACTATAGTTTCACCCGTAAAAAGCAAAGATTCCTCCCTTGCATTATTTCTACATCATTTACTACGTAACACGCTCGAGACACTTCGAAGAAACGAAGTGAGCGTTTGTCACTTAACTCCTTCAGTGAGAACTCGCGACAAATTGTGAAATGGTACAAGGAATATTATGCTGAATTTCAAAAATAACTGGATGACAGAATTCCATTCCGTAGAAACCTATTAGTTCGAAATAAAAATATTAAAAAGTTTTTTTTTTCGACCACATTATATTTTCTATATTTAACTTAGATTAGTCTAGAAAATATTGACATATGAAACCCCAAACTTTAGCATCATTTCATAGTATCATTTCAGTATTTCATCGTCATTTTATAGTCAATTATTATTCTACTGATCTATAGGGTTCCCTACTGCAAAAGGTACAAACAGAACCATTGTAGAACCACTTTGTTATCCGTCTGTCCGTCTGTCAAGAGCATTTATCTCAAGATCAAACTGAAATTAATATCAAATATTTAATTTACAGCATTACTAATTCACTATTATAATTTAAACTACATATAGTGAGTAAGTACTATATGTAAAATACTATTAAAAAGCAAAAAATAACAAATAATCGAGCCAGAGACAAAGAGCTCCTAGTGATGAGATATTTTATTCTCCACTCTTTTCACAGTCACACCTTAAAAGTGGAGTAAGTTTCAATTACATTATATTAACCATTTCCATAAGATTACTTTCACCTATTTTAAAAACGTAGTAAATACGAAAGAGCGAAAAAAAAATCCAGTTCCATTGGAAGTTCGATAGCAGGAGTTCGAAACATCGACGTGTCGCAGACTACGCGACGGGGCGGTTGTTTGCTTTAGGTTCAGATGTACTGTGACGTAATCCTGACGCGAGAATCCTCTGGAAACGTGAATTTTAAAGGTTCATTGATAAAAATTTTAAATTTTTATATAGAATATGCAAATTGAATCTTCTGCATTAACTGATATATTTATTTTATTTTGGGGGATTGCGAGTTTAATGGCGGAACTTAACGCTGCTTTTACCTGGACACAAGAAGAAAGAAATGAAAATATTAAATATTTTAAAGGAAATCGAACTCACAACCTCACACGCTCGTACTTTGTAAAACATGTACCAACTAGTTTTGTTAAAAATTAAGTTTGGTAAGAATTTGGCAAAAAATAATTGATAGATTTTTTTAGCTTAACATTGTATCCCGCACATAGCAGGGAACGCAGAGGGAACTAACTATATGTTAAGTCACTCCGTTTCCCATCTTCCGAATTCTGGAAGCACTGTGTGTTGAGTGGCAGAACTCAACGCCGTAGCAGCAGTATAATCGATAGATAATTCCTCAAAATGTATGTACATATAACAGTTTTTACTTGTGTTTAACATGGCAACACCGACCAGAACACGAAGCATCTGAACCACTAAGAAGAATCATTAAAGTTTGATTTTCCTTTCATAGTCTTGGGCAGTATAAGAACATCGTTAAGTTGAGTGTTGCCACAAATCGCCTGCTTATTGCCTACTGGAACACTGGTACGGATATAAAGCCGACATACACCCGGTTAGCACTTCCTCCTGGAGACATTAACTATTAAAGTGAACTTTTACTGTCTTGTTATATTACTACTACAACCGATTTAATGAATATTGTGAGACTTAGTGTAATTTTGTGATGTACCTCTTTTGTTTTAAACGTGACTTACATGGATTTCCTCCAGAATTCGGCACAAAGTGGGGAACGGAGTGTCTTAACCCTGGGTTCCCTCTGCCTACGTTTAGAAGGATTGATGTTATTATTGTGCGATTATGTAATATATCGATGTATAAGAAAATAGATAAATTTTAAGTAAAAAAACAGACATAATTAACAAGTTCTATTTTAGTACAAATTAAAATATAACATCAGATTTTTTTTATATAAGAATTTTTATTTCAGGAAGTTCTTTTTTAAATTTCACTTCAAATAGAATTTCGGGAAAATCATTATCCTCTTATACTTGACGATCTAATAAGGAGCAGATAAGCTATCTAATAAGCGAAAAATATCACGCAAATATTTATTTAAATCCTTATTAAACCAGCAGTTTATTTGCGAAGCTATATAAAATAATTCCAAAAAGATTTCTACATCTCGGAGATAAAACTGCGAGAAGAACTATTAATTACACTTTCTTTCAAGCGAAATTGCAACGTAAAATGCTCTAAAGCAAAATTCAAAAAATCATACATATAACGTACATATAACATACTCGTAGTGTTAAGACACTCCGTTCTCTACTTACCGCCGAATTTGTCAAGGCGTTGTATGTTTAGTGGCGGAAATCAATGCCGGGCTTTTGCCCTGATGCCAGAACGAAGCAATGAAATCATTAAAAATTATAATTTATTCTCGAGCGGGAATTGAACCCACAAACGTCGCGTGTGCGCACCCTTATGCAGCAGTAGTTTATTTGAAAAACAGATCCGATATAAAATAAATCCGAAATAGATTTCTACATTTCGAGTACGAAGTTACTAGTAGAACTATTAATTACAATTTCTTTCAAACAAAATTGCAACGTAAAATGCTGTAATGCAAAATTTCGTACGCCGAAGAGAACAGAAGTGTAACTGGATTAAAAGCTGTATATAATACCCAATGCTGAGTTGCCTCAGTTTCACGGCAAAGTTTTCGACAGATTGCTGCAAATTTAATTAATTTACAAAGAATTTATTTATGTTTTACGTAGGTAGAGCTTTGAGAGCAAATTTTACTTTATAAATATTATTATTTATATAGAGGTAGGTAGACATCGTCTTTTACTCATTAGAAGTTTTCATTTAAGAAGGAAGGTGAGTAGTATGAATAACTATTGTCGTAGTTAAGTTAGAATTAGATATATATGCTATATTATAGTATCGTTTTTAAGTGATCTTTTATAAACTAAAAGAAATTATTCCTCTATATATATATATCTATTTATATAATGTGTGATACTACGGAAAGATGTATTTTTGCCATATCCCCTTAACAGTTCCCTAACTAACGTATCTCGTTGAAGATTTACAGTAAAAAAAGAATGATTTTAACTGAATTTAGCTTCACGCTGTATCCCTAACATCCCTTCCTAGGAGAGGACGAAGCACCAAGCGCCGTCTCTTCCGCCTCGTCCATTATCATCAACCTCTTCAAACATGCCCTCCGGATTTTAATTTTTCTAAATATTGTCTTTATAGCTATTACTAGCTTCCTAAGTTTTCTAAGTTTTACTGTTACTAGCTTTCTAAGTTTCCTTGGAGCTCCCGTTAATATTAAACAATTTCACATTGCACCTTACGTGCAAACATACAGTATTAATTGTATAAAATAATACTGCATATATATACTTCCACTTACATACCTTCATTTAATGAATTTTCCTTCAATGTAGACTAAAATAATTAATCGTACGAAACCAAAGGAAAACCAAAAACAAAAGTCTGAGAATAATTTTAAATTAAAGATTAATTTAATAGATTTCAGAAACAGAAGTTGGGCTATTAATTTTCATGATCTTGAAAAGCTTGTTATTAGCTTGAAGGTTCAAGACGGATTACAACAAATTTAATGTAATTTTCAATAATTTTATGGACCGCACATGCCCTGCGTGCTGGAATTACAGGGAATTTAGTGTTATAACACTCCATTCCTAATTTTTTGCCCAAATCTAAAGGCATTGTGTGTTGAGTGGTGAAACAACTCTGCGCTTCGCCACGACACTAAGGCAAGAAAAATGGAAATATTTAATTACCTCGAGTGGGAATCGAACCCACCACCTGTCCCATTAAAAGTCACATTTTTTTCAATAAATAGGTTGCTTCAAAAATTAATAATCATTGTTCCTAAAAACGTTGACGTCAATGTTTTAGGAACCTTTTGAGCTTAAAATAGATATTCAGATGATACGAGACATGTCAAACAATCGGTCTCACCCGTCTATCATATCCAGGAGACCAATGACAGCGTTTACGAGCAGTATGTAAACTAGAAATGTGGAAACTGATCTAACCGCAATGTATGGGGTGTCTCATTACGGGGACGAACGATGAATGTCACTATCAAAATATGTTGAAGATCTGAGATATTCGAGAAATAAATAACTGAAATATATGATAATTTTATATAAGATGAAATATAATTATTATAGTTAAGTCCCGTTACTCAACGAGGAATGCTTCCAGAATCCGGCGGAAATTAGGAAATATAATTGTTTTAATGGGAACAGAGCACCAGGTTCCCTCTACTTATCCTGATATTTACAGGATACAGCTAGAAACTATAGTATACGAAGCACCAATTTTAACCTTCCTTTTCTTTATCGTTTCTTTCCTTTGTTTCTATTTATTATTTAATTCACATATGTCTAATGGTAAAAACAATAAGACTTCTCGAAGCTTTTATAATCTATTTCATTAAAGTCCTCCATGGATTTTATTCACGTGAGAATATAATTAATATTGTAATGCAATTACCTCGATGGTAACCGCAGGATCGTAGTTAGTACGTTACTGTATTACATTTAATGTATAATTTATTTGTTAATTAAATAATTTATTTACTCTGCGGTCTTCATATAAGATGGGATGTTGAAATAAGAGCTATGTGTTTTGATATATATAATTAAATTTGTATAAATATACAAAAATGTTAAATTGGTAAGAAAGTTTGTGAGAAATAAAATATTATATTATTGACTATACTCGACTAATTATTTTGTTTTCATCACCCTCGTTTTCGCCTCCCCGCCCAGGAAACTGTAGTGCAGCGTTAAGTCCTGCCACTCAAAATGCGATTCCTGAACCCCAAATCCCCGAATAACACCGAATTTGGACTTCCACCTACTGTCCGGCAAAGAACGAATGTTGAAAAGCTTCAGGTTTACGCTATATGGTAAGCGAAGGGAGATGTAAGATATCACTCAGACAGGCATTGGGTATTGATTTTCGGAACTAAACGCCGCGCTTTACCTCGATTATCCAAAACGAAGAAATAAAAACATTAAATATTTAATTTAAACAGCAAATTAATCTTAATTTTAAAGAAACAAGAACAATATTAGAAGAAGCGTTAGAAAGAAAGCAATGCGTCATTTCTATCTGTTAAGTGAAAGGCTCATTAGATTGCAGTTAAAAAGTCATTAATCGGTAATAAACGGGGGCGAAACAAAGGGTGGTCGGGGTGCTAATGAACCCTCAGTTAAAAGGTGCGATAACGCTTTGATTGCATAGCTTGTGCGGCCTCTTTTAATTGTAAATCTGGGCTGTTTTTACTATTTGCATTCGAAATAGACGTAAAATTAATCTGCTTCACGTTGTTACCCATACACAGCTGGGTAGGCAGAGGAAAATCTAGTATTAAGACACCCCGCTTATCGTCGAATTCTGTAGGCTTTGCCTCCACACCAGAAAGAAAGTATTTAACCAGATCAATTGCCTATATTTAGTAATATACATATTTGGAAACCCCAAGTTGCAAACACATTGCAGTAGTCGGAGGTTCATAAGTTAACATTATAGATGATAAGATAGGCTTACATAGTGTAGACTTTTCAGCTTATAATCTCCTTTCAAAATAATATTTAATCAATTAAGAGGACTTATTCTGAGTACTACAGTATTTAATTTTGTGTAGTTATAATAAGCAACTAATAAACGCTTTTAAAAGCTCCAAAGTTTTACTAAACGTCGAAATTAAATTAATTATACATGAGCTTTAGCGTTTTAACAAGTACTTATTTTATCAATATTCAAAACCATTAGATTGTTATTAGGTTAAATAGTAATTTAATTTAATAACTAAATCAAATTTTCACTAATATTCACACATTTCAACTCAATTGTAGGTTATAGTTTGTGCGAACAGTATGAAAATGCAGATAATATACTTTGTAGCTTATTAATGTTTAATTTTTACTATGAAATTATATATGTACAAGATAGATATAGGTAGTGTTGAGACACTCTGGTCCCTTTTTTTCGCCAAGATATTATGTATTTAGCAGCGAAAATACCGCTCGTTTTATTGTTTTAAAAAAATATTTTAAAAGCTGTGTGCTCAGATTAAAGTTGAAGGTAAGTAGGTATGTACTTTATTTTCTTCTATTTAAAAATAATTGAATCGCAAACAAAGGTAATAAAATATATACCTACTCGTGTGTTGTGATGAATGATGAATATTAAAATTCTAGAGTATGGGTAAAGGTACATACTACAGCGGAGAACGTAGTGTCTTAACACTAGGTTCCCTCTGCCTACCCTGCTGTGTGCTGGATACAGCGTGAAGCTGACTTTTTTTTTACATACTACAAGGATATACGTACATATATATGACATATGTAATTGAATATGCTGGAATATGATCTGCATCTTCCTAGACAGTTCTCTCTTATCACATATTCCACTGCACCACAGCGACTTAATATAACAAACTTGGAAAAACTTTTGGAACGATCTTAAGCATCGTAGAAAACATAAACAGGCACACGGCGCTTTATACAAAGTTATAAGCAACTCGATTAAACAAGTAAACTGAGGAACTTACTAGATCAAAGCTGACTGGGATAGAAGGCTAGGGAATCGTTAGTTTTTTTAGCTTTACACTGTGTCCCGCTCACAGCATGGGAGGCAGAGAGAACCTAATTTTACGATACTCTTATTCCGAATAATTACAAATATGGAGAAAATACATGTCTTTCACACAGTATCATATTATATTTTACCACTAAATGAGTCATCTATATTCTCACTATATACTATTAAATTATACGTACCTATTAACACACTAGTAATGTTCAATTATAAAAGTAAATTGTAAGAGCGATTTTACAAATTCAAAAAAATTTAAAAGACCAGACGGGCCCCGGCACAAAATGTCTCCAGAATTCGATGGAAGCTGTTTTTTTAAAAAATCTTTAAAACTACATACAACCATTAATCAAACAAAATAAATTTTAAACCAAATTTGAAATGCACGAGACGAGGAACTCTTAATCAACATGTCGGGCTTCAGAAGTTACGACACCAGCGACACAGCCAACGCTAAATGCAAATCCAGCGAAATAAGTCGAAGGCGATACCTATCACCAAAGTCGCGTACGAATTGCGGAAAAAAATCCATTTAAATGTAGATTGTCTTCAGTAATACTTCCATTTGTTTTTGTCCCAGAGTCACCGCTGAGATACGGTGCGAGCTGGCAAACCGTTTTATGGCACTACCTTTTATACCCTCACCTATTTCTTTACGTTTGAATAAGTTCTTACTTATTATAACCCATTTTTCCTTCTTTCAACGTATTTTTGTATCAAATTGGATATTTTTCATTGGTATTTTGTCTTTGTTCTCTGTGAATTCGTAGCGGATTTGCAATTGGCGAAAGCGAATTTTATATAGCATTTGTTTTACGATAGAAAATATTAGTTGAGGCGTCGATATTGTATCTTACTAATAGTATAAATGTATAAGTTTATGAAAATGGTTGGGTGTTCCATTTTTAGGCGGAAACTACTGAACGGATTTAGAACTTTAAAGTAATAAAACATATACACCAGAATAACACTAAGGCTACTATTAACGTAAAGTATACTTTATATAGTTTTGAAACATAACAATTAGTTTAAGCGGGCGAAGCCGCGTAGTAATTTTATATTTTTACCTTAAAAATGATCTACTAACAATCTAAAAACGAGACAACTCCAGCTATACAAGCCGCACATTTAACATTAGCTATAATAATAATTAAATTTAAATTAATTATATAATAAACAATACATGTGTTTCTCCATTATAAATCACCATAATGTCTACAACATGGCCGTAACCACATAATCAACACACGTAATTGAACACCGAACACAGCAATGGATGTTGTTATCCATTCAGGGCGCGACTCTATTAATTACTCTTGTCCAGATATTAAGCTATTAAGCTATTACTGGGCATCGATCAACTCATAGGTGGGATTGTAAGACAATCGAAGTAAAGAAGAATTGAAGAAGCCATTCGCAGCGCAGCAAGTGTGTGACTGCATATGCAACTGCTTATGGGTTCGATCTCCAGTCGATGAAATGAAATATTTATTTAAATTTATAAAGTTTACATTGAATCATTATCCTATACGCTATGACGGCCTTAGTTACAAATTAGCTTCACGCTGTATCCCGCACACAGTAGGGTAGGCTGAGAGGGAACCTGGCGTAACTGAACGCCGCCGCCGTCACACGTGCTCGCCACAACTGACCTTAGGTACATATTTTAATTCTATACATATTAATACATGTAGAATATCCAATAAAAGCATAATATCACGTTACGAACAATAATCGAGCAAATAGATCAAGCCGGCAGATAGCGGAAATGTCATCGGGAATAGATGTCGATTGGATCAGATATAAATTTCTCCAATATTCTCCGTACGACGTATGGCAATAACATATTTTTTTCCATTACGATGCAATCCGATGAATCATTGGTACGTTGAGCATTTCCCGCGTTTTCGTTGACCCATATGTAGAAAATCGTTTGCAAAATCGATTTTAAGTTTAAAATGTAATCGATTTTACGCTTTGAATTTTTAATAATTATTATGTTTCTTTTTAAATGTACCTAGTGTTGGAGTTTTATTTATTTGACAATTTTTAGGAAATATGGTTTTGCGCGACTATAAATTAACTTTGTTTTCCAATATACTGAGCAATTATACTTTTGTATTTAATGTTTTTTTACTACGGTAATTCATCAAAATCTAGTTAAAATTGCGATTGATATTTCTGCACAAAAACACAGTGGCACAGGGTGACTGTAACACGACAGTTAATAATAATAATAATATTCTTTATTGTACACCCATAAGGAAAATAACAATAAGATAGACAACAACAAAAAAAAAAACGGAAATGTACAAGAGGCGACCTTATCGCTAAAACAGCGATCTCTTCCAGGCAACCTTAAGGCATAGGATAAAAAAGGGAGGAAAAGGGTTGAGGTGTAAACAATAATTATAATAAATTTATAAAGCAAACAGCATACATATATTAAATATATACAAATATAAATACCTAATTACACGTAGACATACACATATATACTTGCATACATAAAAACATACATACATAAATACATACATACAAATAAATAAACATACATACATACATACATTTTTATATTTTATAAGTATAGGTGTAGGACAGTTGTAGGTTCGATTCCTGCGCAGGTAAATGAATGATTTAATAATTTCTTTCTTGACAAAGCGTTGGATTATGTTTCACGAATAAAAACACAATGTCTCAAAAATTGAACGGAAAATTTGGACCGGAGTGTCTTAACAATCCCTCTGTATACTCCGTACAGTGTGCACCTAAAAACACGTAATATAATATTATTCTGATTCTGATTCTGATTATTATATATCACCCAAGAGTTACGAGCAAGGGAAACAAAATTACTTAGTAATTGGTACCAAAAGAGCTGAAGAAGTCATAGGCAGCCACTTTAAGCGGCTCGAGTACGTTGGCACAACGTGAATACGCAAACCTAACGCGCTCGTTATTTTTAACAATACTATTATATACAAATGTAATTATTTAACATAAATGGAAAAATTCTAGTACATTATATAAACAGTATACGACTACTTTACTACCATCACAAAATATATTTAAGAGATTTTTCATGTTAAGCACACAAATTCCACGGAAAGTGGAGAGCGGAGTGTCTTAACACCTACCCTGCTTCACGTAGAATCATGAACCAGAAAACAACGCATAATTATAATTTTATAATTAATAAATAAGCGCCGATGTGTATTTAAATATCGTTATTTAAATTTATTTTTCTAATACGTTATTAATACAGCGGGTACAGAACGGTTAGCCGAAACTTATAATGTGAAAATTTTCTTAAATTTCTATGATATATATATATTCCTCCAGCCGCTATCGAGCTCGCAACTATCACTTTGCCTGACATTTCACCACTGTGCCAAGATGTTGCGTTGATACCAACAGATAAATTTCCGAAGTCAGATAAAAAAAAATATCAGCTAAGATAATAGCTACTTAAGTGAACTAGTTAACTTATTTGAGTAAAAAAGCTACTTCTTAAACGTTTAAAACCATAATTTTTATTACATTACCGTACTTTTTATTGAACTTTTGTCGGTTTCCTGGCTTCTCTAGTTGATGGAACTTTAAATATTTTATAATAATCGTTATATTATTCAGTATTTTGCTTTTATTTTAAAAGTATTTTATATTTTCATTTCTCTGATCTGGTAACGAGGTAAAACGCGGCTTTGAATTCTGCCATTCAACACACAATGCCTCCAGAATGTGGTGAAAAGAGAACAGCGGAGTGTCTTAACACAAGGCTTTCTCTGTCTACCCTGCTACATGCGTGATACGGCAGGAAGTTGAAAACATAAAACTTCTAAATAAACGTTTTCTTTTTAATTTCAATCGCTGTTCAAATGTATTCTAGAGCAGATATCGACAAGCGGCTTAGTTTAAATTAAAACATATTGGCGGAGAAAGGTTTACTTACCTTATTTCAATCCTATCAACTACATATGTGCTCAGGTATTTTCTATTAGGTATAAGGTATTAGGTATAAGATATTAGGTATAAAGTATTAGGTATATTAGGTATAAGTTTTTTTTTAAATAAATTGTTAATATAAAATTAATTACATATTTATTGTATTAAACAGCTATACATTTTTTTTGACTTTAGACTATATCTTGCACGAAATAGATTGGGCAGAGGGAATCTGAGAACTTAGTGTTAAAGTACTCCGTTCTCATTAAGACAGTTCTATTCCCTACTTTCCACCTAATTCTAGATATATTGCGTGTTGCGTGGCGGAAGTTCGAGCCGAGCTTCCTTTCCTCACCAGAGCGAGAAAATTAGCTTATTAAATATTTAATTTCCTTGAATGGGAATTGAACCCACAACCTGTTGCGTTTACAGTCGCACGACTGGCTCTATTATTTAAAAATGGGCTGTTATTTTCATAGAAGGCAGAAAGACGCCGCATACATATACTCTTATACCTTTGCGACCTAATCAAAGTGTGTAATATGTATAAAATACTAGCTATTACCCAGGCTTTAGAAGCCATGGCCGAATTGAAATACTAAGTTACATTGACACCATTAATGTTAGTACTATAATTTAGTCTAAGACCTTCTTCCATAAATGAACTCTCCAAACAGAAAAATATAAATTCTTCTTTGTAGCCTGTGTTATCAAACTCTTTAGCTCTAATATAGAAGTAGAGATTACAAAAGTCAAGCATGATCCATCCATAAGCCTTTTAATGTCCACTGCTGGACATAGTCATCCCCTAATGCTGGCCATCCCTCCGTCCGGTCCTGCGCCCTTTGAATCCAGTCGATTCCTTTATATTATCTAAACAAATTTCTATTTACTTTCATATTCAAACCACTATTGTTAGACATATTCTAAAATACAAAATAAATTGTGTTCTAAAACAAAAAATAAAGTTCTAACGTTATTTACATGAAACATAAACAAGTTTTAAAGTTTTTTTTTTGTTTATGTTGGCGTCAAAATTTTTAAGATCTTCTCTACTAGGATTAAAATAGATTGTAAAGTAGAAAGTTAGTAAGTGGCCTTGTTTTGGCGCTGGATCCACAAACTTTAGTATACTCTTACATAGTTTTTGACAAATCTCATCGCCTTGAATGGATACGATATTGCTTAAACTTAGTCGGGAATAGAATTATCACTACCCATTTTGTAGCTTTGGAATAAGATTAAATAAAACTGTAATATTAAACGATGTATCCCGCATGTGGCAGGGTAGAAAAGAGCACCTGGGACTCTCGGTTTCCATTGAGATACTTCCGTTCTCCACTTTCTGGCGAATTCTGAAGGTATTGACGGTTTTAAGTGTCTTTGTCTCATTTAGCAAAGCAAGCTTAATCATTAATATGAAAGAAATATGTAATACAAGGCCACAGATATTTATGAATGCGAAATATTTAAATCAAAATCACGATTTTACAATACGGACTGTGGAGAGATTTCTTTCAAAGAAAAACAAAAACAAAGTAGATATTTTTTTTTATTTCAAAAACATTTGTTTACATATTTCTTACATTGACTTGTATAAACACGTAACATTCACTCACATTTCTCGCAACTACAGTCGCTGTGGGCTGTGACAATGGCGCCTTCATAAATCTAACTTTATCGCCGACCTGCCGAACTTTCCTTCACGACCACCTACATTTTATTAAACTACCGATTATATTTATTTTGTTCATTTTATATAATATAGCAAAGAAATAAATATTTTAAATTTTAATAAACTCATGTGAAGAAAACCTAGGTAAGGTATGGGGAACATAAGGAAACTTAAATTTTATCGCGAGTGAATACAGAAATGAGCACCCATTTAGATCTCATTCTTTCATTAGTGTAGTCGACAACGATGCATTACTAAACATTTATTTTGGCTCTAATATCACATTTGTGTAATTGCTGAAATATAATTACTTTTTATTAAGAAATTATTACTATTAATTAAAATAATATGAATTGATATTTTCAATAGTAAAGCTTTCCAAATATCATTTCATAAAAAAACAATATAAAATATAGCTCAAAACTCTGCGTAGCAAATCTTATATTTACTATATGTTATTTAACAAAGTATCTTAGAAACCATTTCTGCAAAACTACTACTGCAAACAAGAAGAACTTTCTAGAAACTCATACAAACATTTAAGCAGATGTCATCGCAAAATATATTTTGGTTGGAATTGGACTTGCGTAAAATATTATTAGCGATAGCAGGTAACCGGCGCCAGTAACTACACAAACAGACCAATAACGGCGTCTGCCCCCAAATGGGGGGGGGATTATTTATGTAACATCTGATGTATGGCGACGTATTTTATCTAACCCAAATGGATATTTGAGCATAATATGGTTGGAAATCTGGAAATAGATAGGTAAATATTATCATTTTTAAAGATATCCTGTAGTTCCAACAGTTCTGTAGAACGAATTTCAAAGTATAAACTTTGCCTTGATAATGGTTCAATTGTTTTAATTTAAAGTCAAATTTAATAATGTTGCTGATATATATATATGTTCATTTATTGATATATATTAAAAACATTAGCAGTTTCCTAATCCTTGAGTAATTACTAATAGTGGAACTTAACGCCGCGCCTGTATAGATTTGAAATTGCAAAAACAAATTATAGCACATTTCTTTTCAAATAAAATTAAAATCAATTTGCATAAAAAAATAAATTATAATAATAACTTACATCATTCGGTTTTATTTTCCACTCTTGAGAATTGTCTAAATTTTCAATATAATATTCACTTTAATATGTATAAACTTATATTTAGCTGTAAATATTCCAGCAGCAAACAAGATGTTCACATAGAGCTCGGCTCATATTATGAATTTTTATTTCGTCTAGACTTCAAGAGCTCTATTTTAAAATGGGTTTTTTTTTAAGACAGCGTTTATTAAGGTTTTATTACTTTGAATTGAGACGAGTACGTCACTATTTCGGTACAGAATAAAGAAGACATTGTGATAAAAGAATTCTTAAGACATTTTATGTCACGTCCATTTCTAGCAAATAAAAAGAGCATAAATGCAGAAAGGGGAGAATCTCACGCATCAAGCTCATTTTGAAGTACCAATTTATGAGGACTTTTATTTCTTAGTATTATAAAACGTCGTTGCGGTTATTAACCCCAAATGAAAATGTAAGAAACTTTAAATTGTAGAAGGTACTAGGAGAAAATTTATTACAATACTAACGACCCACCCTTGGCTCTTTCTGGTTTTAATGTTATGAGGGAGGTTGATTTTTTAAAAAACTATGTAATTATTTAATTTTAAACGTTATTTTATTACTAACTAAACCTAAAAACGTAAAAGTCCGTGTATTTATACCTAACGCATACCTTTATTATAAACGAGCAGCCCACGCGCGGCTTCGCCTGCACCAGAGCGAAGAAAAGTAAAATATTAACTTCATTTCCTCGAGCGGAAATCGAACCTTGTAATCCAGCGCCACGACTGGTCTCAATTGACATACACATAATATTACATTTACCATATCATTATACAACTAAAGCATTCTAATTGAAGATATCGTACTAAGCCATATATCCGATATATTTAGATGCATTAGAAACTGTGAATTTCAACCAACTCCTATGTATTTACGTTGCACTACAAGCATTAAATAGTAGCGTATAATTTGTCCGTGGAGACCCGAGGTAAGAGCCACCGACCGCAGCTGAAGAGGAACTTTCTAATCTTTTAAAGAGTTCCCCTGAGTTCGACTGAGCATGTATCTGGCTTCGTCCATATTCACTGAGAAACTCTGAACTGTGAACTTCAAAGATAGCCTTTTAAAAATATTGTATTATTAAAACATTTAAGTTAAGTAACTTAGTGTAAGGCAGTTTATTTATGGATTGTATAGTTTAACGAAAAATTTAAATTTATAGTAATTTTTAATTAAGATTTTTGATTTAAAATTTAAACTTTACTGTTTTTTGTAATAATTTTATACTGTTATTGTGTTTTGTAATATTATATAAGTAAAATAATAGAGCGTTATCCTATCCTATATCTTATAAAACAAAGTTGCTTTTCGTGTCTGTCTGAACTTTCTAACTCATCTTCTTCTAAACCACCCAACGGATTTTGATGCGGTTTTCACCATTAGGTCGAGTATTTTTCAAGGAAGGTTTATATATAGTTTATTATTTGTACATTCTTATGTAAATTAAAATAAATAAGATAAAAGTGTATAAAGTCCTACCCGTTGAGATACTTTCGCGCATGCGCTGCTTTAATGGTAAGAACTACATGAAAAAAATGTACTGGAGTATTGTTCCTCTTAATGAGATCTACAAAAAAGTCACCGACAACATATTCGTATCTTTTAAGAATAACGTGTAGTGATCATTTTTTGTCTAAAAATAATAATTTCAATATATTTTTTATTGTGAGGGATGTTTTTCCAGAATGGTATTAATCCTTATCCTTTAAAATACTTCATTAATTTTCTACGTTAAACGAAGATAATATTTGATACTCAAGTCTCACTTATCCCTTACTCTCAGCATATAAATAAGTATATTAGTTACGTTGGCCATTTAATGTAGATCAAAACTGTCTTTTACTGTTTTTTATTTTAATAAGTACTTTAGAAGTTGTTACAAAAATCCTTGTTGCGAAACGGCTCGCCACTCGCCATGCGTCCCTTAGCCCCGCGACGTTTTGCTTATACAAGAGCGTCCGGCACGCCCGCCTGCTTTACACGCATCGGTGGTTCAGTGGTAGAATGCTCGCCTGCCACGCGGGCGGCCCGAGTTCAATTCCCGGTCGATTCATTTTATTTAATTTTCCTCACAGGCAGCCACGTAGTGCTTGCTTTTCATCAGGGACAGAATACCCTCTTCAGCATTAACCACAAGCTCGAAAAAAAAACCCGCCTGCCTTTATAGCAACCAAGATTTAGATGCGTTTGCACGTATTGGATAATTGGAGTTGAATGTATTATTTCAGCGCGATATATTTTTTGTGTTGTTTCATATTTTTCGTAGTAGTTATTAGCAGGTAGGTTTTTGTTTATAATTTCTTTCGTTTAAATATAGTCATTTAACTATCTAAAAATAGTCATTTAAATATATTTTAATAGTACTTGAAAAGATTAGTAGCACAGATTTAAAATTACTGTACCTACTAAAAAATCCTTGCTGTCTAAAACAATTGGAAAATCCTCATTGAAACTACGAAAATGCGGGTTGCATTAGGGTTTAATTAATTTTCACATTATCTTAAGTGCTTTGCAAACATACATTATATGAATAATCCAGTAGTAAAAGCGGGCGAAGCCGCAAGTGGGTCGCTAGTTTTTATTATAAATATAATGTAAGTAAAAAAAAAGGCAAGAATTTCGTTCGATCGTTAAGTTAGTAATTTTGCCGTTTTTGTTATAACTATACATCTAATTATGTAAATTTTCCCAATAAAATCATAATTATTCCTATTCTCCCTAAAGGTAAGGAAAGTGAATTTTCCAAAATGGAATCTACTTACCTTCATTTACATGCTCAAAAACTTGAAATACGTACTCGTAATTAAAAGGATCCTTTTGTTATGCAGATGCGTTTGGCAATCAAAGGTTCAAGATGGAACCGATTTTTTTAAAGTTTTTTTTTGGGGATTTGGGTAATGCCTACTCTCAATTTAAATAAGTAGAGTATATTAACTCGTACATAAATTTTATTTATATGTAAATATGTACCTGCCACGTGCAGAAATTCTATTTTAAAATTTAAGCAAACAAATTTCAACATTTAAGACAATTAAGTTACATGTTTTTATTAGGTACGTAAATAACAATTAATTTGTTGATTTGTCTTATTCTTTTAGCTTGTAATATGATTTAAAATAGAAATCAGCTTCACACTCACAGAATTGGGGGGCAGAGAACAAATGAAAATATTAAATATTTCATTTCCTCGAGTGGGCATCGAGCCCACAACAGTCAACAAAAGTCAACCTTTGCGCTTCTGGTTTCATAGTTATTTATTCTAAGACCAAAAATTTCAACGTGAAATGAAATTTTAAATATTCATTAGCTTTAATGAAAAAAAAAACTAAATTTAAGCAATCCCAAGGGAGACTTAAGTCGATGACCTCTTGAAACTCGTTACAAAGTTTGTAACAGTGCAAATTATGTTGCAACGACTGTTTCAGTCTGAAATTAAATAAATTTTCATTATATAAGAAAAATTTTGAACCATTGAAGCAATGGACGGCGTCAGATAGTAAATTCGATGGTTGTGAGTTCGATCCCCAATTGAGGGATATTTTTTAGCCTCACGCTCTATCCCGCACATTGGAAAATAGGGAATGGCAATGGCAATTTAGCCTAAGCCAATGTTACAACACTCCGTTCCCACCTGCCGAATTCTCTAGATATTGCGTGTTAAATAGCAAAACCCGCCCGGCTTCGACCCAGAACAAGGAAATGTCAATGTATAATATTAATGACTAGTGGACCCGGACGCGGCTACGCCTGCTTGAACTATAAGAATATTTATTAAATTATTTTTGGTTTTGAATAGAATTAGTAACAAATTATAAGCCTAAATAATCAAAAAGAGACATATTATTAGAAAAAAAATCTGAGCTATTGAAATAAACTAACAAAAGTAAAAGTAATTAAAGGATATTCTTAATATTAGAAAAAGTACCTAAAGTTTTCCGTGCGTGCGTACGTAGATATCGACTCTATGAAATAACAAATCATTATTATATATTAAATAGGTAAATTTTTACGAGCAATATCAAATAAAATAAGAAGAGAACCAAAGTGTAGTTTAAATAAATTATAAACAGCAAATAATGACATAAAAATTAACAATAGTTCGATTCATATATGGAATTTTATAAAACCATTAAAGTCATCTGCCCGCTCCCGTCGGTCATACTATACCTACCACTCGTAGGCTAGGTCATTCCGAATCAGTGACATCTCCTTAATTATTTATTAGAATGTTATACAGTAAACTATAATTTAAATCTAGATAAAATGCTAAAAGTGACTTTTATATTTACTTTTATAAGGATGAATATCAAAATATAAGTTCATTTTGGGTGACGTGTTCTTAAAAGAACAAACTTTGCAAACCGTTCCTTAGCAACGACGGTTGTTATTAACATGGCAGAATAAATTGCATGTCAAATTAGAAAGTATTTTAATTTATTAGTATATATGTGTAATGTAATGTTATATAGCTATATAACATTAAGCAATTATATAGCACTTCTGAAGAATGCAGCTTACATACAAATCAAAACCAAAGTAAATCGAACCAGTAGATCCTGAAATCTTAGCGTTCAAACAAACAAACAAACAAAAAAACAAACAAATACCGGTGTATTGATATATTAGTATAGATAATTAATATGTACCTACCCAATTATAACTTTTTAAAAAATTTAGAGTCGTTTAAATGAATCAGCTACTGTCATTTTCTGAACCTGAAAGACTTTGGAACAGAATTCCTTTAAAAAAGGCTTTTAAAAATCACAAATTTGATATAATATATATTATACATTACAAATACATACATGTATATGTACCTCAGCATTCTATTCTCTCCGTAGACATTCTCTACGGAACGTATGCTCGTACATAGTATGTCGGAAGCAGATTATTATCAAATATTGTTCTAGTATTCTAACGAAGCAATTCTCTGTATACAAAAATTTTATTTGTTGAAAACAAATATTTCAATTTGATATCCAGTAGCATTTGTTATTTTTAATTAACTTTTTATGCTTGTGTGCAGTGAGATTGACGAGTTGTGGCGACCCTAAAGTTAGGAGGTTATGCTAGCTAGTTGCTTTTAGGTTTTTTCTTACTTTTGATCATTTTCTTCCCGAGTAAACAATTCCTAAAAATTCCGAGTCAAGTCTTCAGGGCGACAACGATACGTCGACCGTACTGTAACTATATATTTTCCTTTTCTACTTAAATCAGTAAATACTACAAACTAAATATTGGGAAGAGAGGGAGTCAATATTTCATACATTTTCTTTGTTGAACAAATAAATGCGAATAAGGCTGGTCGTGGCGGGGGCACAAGCGTGAAACCTTAATGCGACAGGTTGAGGGTTTGATTTTCATTTCTTCACTCTGGCGTCGAGTGAAAATGGGGGACGGAGTGTCTTAATACTAGGTAACCTCTATGTGCGTCTATGTCAGTCTATTCTCTTCGACTACTTAACTAAATACACAAATAACTAATAATTTCTAACACCTGCATAAATTACATATATTTTCAAATACAACTCCAGAATTGAAGTTAAACTATCAAATACAATCAATTTCGATACACACACAGATATTCCTCATCAGCGGACAATCAGCCAGGTATTTGCCACAATGACATCAGCCTGCGAGTGGGTTTACATGTAATCGGCCCGGACATAGTCCATTTGCATAGCCCATCCCATCGGCCTATAAGATCCAACCAATTGGATAGAATATTCATTAGTAATCCGGGCTATAGTGTCTGTTCAGCTGACAATACCGGATATTAAACTATCTTACAAGATTGCTTCCGGTGTATTGATATTGCTAATTGTATTGAAAGGTGGGCCAATTATTGGCTACGGTGTATTGTCGTACAAGTGATGGGTGTCGTTTTCGGACCAATAATTGGGTGGATGTTAGGGTAGGCAGAGGGAACCTATTATTAAGACACTCCGTTCTCCACTTTTCGCTGAATTTCCGAAGTATTGTGTATTGAGTGGGGGACCCGAGGCCGCGCTTTTGCCTTGGCACCAGGGTGAACAACATGAAAATATTAATAAATAATAATTCATTCCCCTGAGTGGGAATTAAATCCACAACCCTCGTGTGCGCTACCAAGGCTCTACTTTTTTACTAGCTATCTTCGTAATCCAATGGTTGATTATCCGTAGTTATCCGTACTCCTTTACTAAATAAGGCTAAGTAAACCTTAATAATCTACGAAATATGTTATTCAGCCGATTATTATTTAGGCCTTAATTTATTACATATATTTGGAAAGTATATTATTTTTAAACATTTATCTTTTTAGTTAATTCACTAGAGCCCAGTCGTGGCATGGCACAAGCATGCGACTGTAGGCGCGACAAGTTATGAGTTCGATTCCCATTTGAAGAAATGAAAACTTTCACATTCTCTTTTCCTTGCTCTGGGAGATAGGTCGGTTAGGACCTAGCAGTAGGTTCCAAGGTTCCCCTTGTCCAACCTACTATGCACAGAATACAGCTGGAATCTTAAAAAAAAGTCCAATATACAACGCTCATATTTTCCCTATTCTTCCCTATCCTTGCAATATAGAAATTTTATCTCAGCAATAAATTGGAGATCAGATTGAAACGATATCGTATCCCAACTCAATTGTTAGAGGAATTCTTCAATGGAAATATAAAATCAACAATATGCTATCTAACACCACCTGTTGGAATGGAGTCTTTTTTCCTTTGACATTTTTCCCATATACTAGATATCTAATTTAAAATCAATATACAAATATTTGTTTGTATTCGTCTAACACTTATATTAGACTATCAAAAAAAAATAACTCGAATGATTTGAGGATACAAATTGCTTGATCATTATTTAAAAAAAAAACAATTAAATCAGCTTCACGCTTTATCCCGCACACAGCAAGGTAGGCAGAGGGAACCTAGTGTTAAGACACTCCATTCCCCATTTTCCGCCGAATTCTGGAGGCATTGCGTGTTGAGTGGCAGAACTTAACGCCGCGCTTTACCTTGACACCAGAGCAAAGAAATAAATATCCAAATTTAAATAAATATTTTTTCTCCTCGAGTGGGGATCGAACTCACAACCAGTTGATTTTACAGTCACACTTTGTGCCCCTACGCTGGCCTCATCATTATTTTATTTCAAAAATAGTCCAATAGCCTAATTACCTGTGGTGCGTTGCTTAATTTTTTCCCTAAAATATCACCCTAAAACCCTAACTGGTAAAATGTCACCCTACCAACGATTTTATCAGTTTTGATCGACTATTTTCATAAATGGTACCGGTCCTGCATTCTTCTACCCGCCATATCTAAAACCTACAAGGTACAAATATTCCATTTAAACTTAATCAAACTACGCTACGCTTTGTTAAAATATTTTACATACATACACACATAGCTTCGCGCTTTATTCATAGCGAGGTAGTCAGAGACACCATACCTCTTTCGCCTCGTCCACTGTCACCAACCTATTCATACATGCCCTCTGGGGGATCCTCATACTTTTTACGTGACCTTCCTCCATTATCCTTGATACTAAGTTTTCGAAAGTCAACCAAGGTCTCCCGCTACCTCTCCTACCACTCACCTTTTCATCAGATCTTTTATGCCATTCTTTCATCACTCATTCGTTCGACGTGCCCAAACCAGCTGAGCACGTTCTTCTTCATTATCACTGTAACATCCTCGCATCCATTAAAATACTTTAATTTTCCACTTTCAAATACAACACAATTAATCCACCCAAACATATATATATACACATATATCTGTATATAATAATATTTTATCGTGCAAATTTGTTCTCTTCCATTCTGTGCACCTGTCGCTGAAGGGAATTAGCGGCTGAGATTACTTCAGATAATATTGCTGTCGTAACGAGAGTTCATACACATCCTGCCGAAATGAAGACGTGCTGTGTAATGAGCTTCCATGATTTAAATATTTTATTAGTTTCAAGAAAATCGAATTTATATATTTGCAGAATTTAAAAAAAAATCAGTTTCACGCTGCATCCCTCCTACAGCAGGATAGGCAAAGGGAGCATAATGTTAAGACACTCCCCCGGAGTGTCCCCGTGGACACTATAAATATTTTATATTGATATAACTTTTTATTTATGATGCGATTTAAATATGAAATAAACATTTAATGTTATGGGAAATTTAACTGAATACAATAGTGAAAACCTTATTTAAATCGGTGAAGCCGATTCTGATATTAGCGTACAAACGCACAAACAAATAGAACATTGACAAATGTCCACAATACTAAATTTTCTTGTATATCTTCCATTACTTCCAATAGTAACCAATATATGTTCCTGTAAGTAGTTACATCGTAGCTCCTAAATGCTTAAGAGTTCATTTTTCTGCACTCACCGTCCCCATTAAAATAAAATGTAATGAAAATCAGCTCCTAAGGGCGACTTTTATTTCATTTATGTTTCCAGCTTAAGGAAAGAGGTTAATTCTACCAATGTAATGTAAGTAAAAATAATAGAATTCCCTTTTAAAATGGATAAAACTAATTTTGTAGAGTTAATATAGAAAATAATAACTTTACTTTTAGTACATACAATAAATGATTAAATATTATGTTCCTAATAGATACCGATTGCGAATTTGATTTCCACTAGGCTATCAATTATAATTGTTTTAATTCTTTCGCTCTCGTAATTGTCGTAGTGTCTCCTGGTGCAGAGTTCCGCCACTCAACATACTCGTACACTGTATTACATTTAGGCGGAAAGCTTATAACGGAATGTCTGGAAACTATATCCTCTCTGCCTTTGTGAAATTAAATGAAATATTACATGATATTTTTTACGTACATACTTAAGACATTGCGTCTTAATAAAAGAAAAATTATACCAATTGTTCTATAATTTTCATTCTAAAGAAAAAGTCCGTTGAATAGTAAATAAATAAATAAAAGTGAAAATACGAGTATTTTCACTTTTATAAATTATATACTGTGTAGAGATGAAAATGAAGTAACATTTTGTTTTTCTTCAACAAAACCACTTCATATTGTTTATTTAATAACCCCACTCCTTCGCTCTTTGTTAGACTGAATACAGCTAATTGCTTACACTGAAAACTTTATAATTTTTCATAAAAGGTACGAGACTTTCTAAATAGTTCACATTTAAGAATACAATATTGGAAATTTAAGATTTTTCTCTTTTTTAGTACTTTAATAGGAAAGTACAGTCTGCGTAAGCTGAGATTTGCATTTGTGTGCGTGTACACAGATACTGTAGGTATGACGACTACACACATGCAAATACAATGGTATTTACCTAAAATTTGTGTTTAGAGTGTCCTCAGAGAATTTTATTTATAACTAGTAATAGATGCACTATGTATTAATACATAATTCTCTGAATATCTAGCTGTATTTTCCACAATTTGAAATAACTAATATTTGCTGAATATAGTATAATTATGTATCAATAATAGTAATAATATGTAAATTATTATTTAATCAACCAAATTTCAGGCACATTTGCTCCCGGACAGGCTGCAATATGATATCATGAACACGCGAAGTAAATCCAGTAGAAATTAGATACAAAAGCAACGTACACTCTGAATATTTCATGTAAAATGTCAATCCTTAAAATGTTGTGCATTTATATTATTATTAAAATTATTTTATGCATATGCATATTTTTACTTTTACGCTGAATTTCAAGTGTTTCAAGTTTTCTCTACCTTTCGTATCATATATTGATGAAAAGTTAAAAAGAGAATAACATAAAGAAGAAACTTAGCTGTATGAGCTTTGAGGGTCACATCACTGCTCTACCGCGACTACCAAGACTAATACAGTACCCTTGCCAGCGGGTAATTTTTAAATGATATTAAAAGTTAAATGACGTCTCTGAGTGCCTTTGTTCACTCTAAATACATTTTAACTACATAAACAATTTCCATATAGCAAAATAAACATCGATCCATTAAATCGTTACAGTATGATTCAGCACGGATGCTAATGCATTTCTTTTTATGGAAACACCACTATCACCACCAGCGCGTTACGTGAAATGTAACCGACGCGGATTACGGCGTCATCCATCACCCAGAATATATCTGGGTCCCCCTCGAACGAATAACTCATCGAACTATATCTCTTTATCGTTGTTTTGCATACATTAAGATGTGAATGGTAATATTTGTATTGGCATATAGTGTACTACTAGCATATGAATAAACTGCTTATATTATGAAAATATATATTGTATTATGGCCGATACCCTGCCAGATGGGCTGACGATATAAAGAGGTTGGCGGGAAGCGGATGGGTCCGAAGAGCTGAGGATCGAGTGTGATAGTGAGAATTGGGGAAGGCATGTCCAGCAGTGGACAAAAGATGGCTGGCTGTTGATGATGATGATGATGATTATGTAAAAAGTAATATATTAAAAGTTTTTTTCCTGTTATCCAGTTTCTTTCTTGTTTCGTTATTAATTCTTCTTTCGTCTCAGCAGTGATATCAGGCTTATAATATGTTCATGTTGGTTGTTATAAAATTCCAATAATTAACTCTAAATTTTCAACAAATCGAACGCCAAGAAGTTTTTTTTTTTATGGAAAAAGGACAAGGCAAACGAGCGTTCGGGTCACCTGATGATGTTCACCGCCGCCCACGACCCCGTGCAGCACCAGAAGGGCTACAGGTGCGTTGCCGGCCTTAAGTTAATAATTAAAAAAAATATATATGTAGTGTTGGACTTTTTCATTTATTAATTGATACCGTAGATGGGGGTGAAGCAATAGGTATAAACAGGGAAAAAAACTAAAGACACGCATTTGCGCGATTTGGCTCGATTCCGAGGGAAATTAATTATTATTTATTACTAAATAAAAGCTTATTTCTTCATTCTTGTACCATGGCAAAAGCGCGGCGTTGAGTTCCATCTCTCAACACGCAATGCCTTCAAAAATTCGACGGAAAGTGGGAAACAATGTATCTTAGCTCTACGTTCCCTCTGCCTACTCTGCTTAAAGCGTTTTTTTTCGTACGAATTTCTGTCATTAAGAGAATCGTTAAAAAACACGTTCCATAAGAGCATGTCGACAATAATCCGTCGTTTGACGAGCACTGTTTACGGCTTCAGCCGGAGTGCCAAATAAATAGCTGACGATACTACATTTATAGCTGATAATATATTTTAATGGAGACCAGGAATGAACCTTGCCGTGATATCGGATTTTATTTGACACCGTTTTATTTACTTTTTAATGTATACTAGGCTTTTATGCTATATATCCGTAGGTATCTACGGAATACGGATACTATAGAAGTGATGAAGTTGATAAGTTGACGTTATCAGATTGCGAATCGGTTCAATCTTACTACAGTAGTAAAGTATTTTTGTTTTTATATCATCCTCGTCTTTTTGTAGTATTAATGGACGACTTCATTCATTTTTAAATTTCTTTTGACGGCTTTGTTAGAGTAAAGTGACCAGATTGGACACCTTAGTTTATTTTAATGTTACAATAAAAACTCGATTAACCGGACTAATGCTTGTCGTTAGTCATTCGGATAATCGCAAATCCGTATAACAATCGAGTTTCTACTGGATATCAATAAATATCATTGATTATTATTAATTTTTAATAAACAAGTAAATGCCAAACTTTATCTAAATTTGAAACATTTTTCATCGAATTATTTGCACATAAATTAATTATAATATTACAAGAAAAATATACGAAAAATATATGCGTCACACCATCGAATACATAAAAACGTGGACCGCAATTAGATTTTTGTGCAAGTTTAAAGTTTCCCGAGCTGTGTAATCCGAAAACTTTGACCGATGAATAAAAGATAAGTTTTATCTCCATCGCCGCGACCGGCCGCGGCTGCTCGTATTCATAATAAATGTGACGTTTTAATTTCTTAAGAGAAAACTTTTTCATTACTTTACAGCAGGAGATACTTAAATATTTTATTATTAATTATGGTGAAATTTGAAAATTTAAACTATTGGATAGGTCCTGTGATTGATGCTGTACTATCTATATTTTTCTAATTAAAAAAAGATAATTGAGGCCTATAGCCTGTAAGTAGGAGAAACCTAGTGCTCAGACAATAAGTTTTCCATTTTCCGCCGAATTCCGGAAGCATTGTTGTGAATGGCTTAACTTAACCACGCTTCGCCTCGACACAGTGCGAAGATATGATAATATTAAATATTTCAATTCCTTGAGTGAAAATCGAACGTACGACCTGTCCCATTTACAGTCACTATTAATCTGATTTATTATATATTACTAGTATATAATTTAAGCTTAATTATAACGTATATACTGAAACATGGTAGTGCAAGCGAAAACGGATATCACAAAGCACTGAGATAACTTCGATCCGTCTAACACAAAGGATTACCGACGTAATTTGGTGTTTGTTTACAGCTATTCCTGATAGCACAGTGGGAATGATAATGTATGAACATTGTAAATCATTTATTTTACTGGAATTAATCAAATTCACACCAAAACTTCACGGTATATTCCGTACGCAGCAAGGAAAGCAGAGAGAACCTAGTGTTCCGTTGACACTCCGTTCGTGACACTCCGTTCCCCACGTTTCGCTGAATTTTGGAGGCTTAGCGTGTTGAGTGGCTTCACTTAATATGAAGTTCAGTACTAACTTTTCTTAACACAAAATTAAATTAGCTCTTAGACTATCGCCGTCCACTGCTAACCGTAGCTTCCTCATCGAGCACCAACCATACTGGTCCCGGCAGCTTGCATCCTACCGTAAAAAAACTCTTTTTTTTTTTGTAATATGTAGAGGTCACGAGGTCGTAACACGGAGTGTAAACTTAAGGCTGTATATACGATAGGTTGTTTGTTCAATTACGACTAAAAGAAATTAAATATATACTTACGAGTACTATATTAATTTCCTCGTCCTGGCAACGAGGAAAAACAGGTCGTTCAGTTCCGATACTCAACAGGCAGAATTCGGTTGAAAGTGGTGAACGGTAGTGTCTTAATGAGAACGAAGTGTCTTAACACGCTCACGGTTCCCAGCTTCCCACTACCTATCGTGGAGAAGCTAATAAATTTTTAAAAAATGAAATTAGCTGTCTTAATAATTAACGTAATTTCTAACCAAAAATCATGATACCAGCACAAATAACGATAAAACAAACAAAACAGTAGCTTAGAATTCTTAAGATGATTGATAGCCAAGTGGGAGTGGGACTGGGAGTGGGGGGGAGAGGTAACGGAAGCCTCGAGACGCCATTATCTGCACTTAATGCCTTTTGTTAACACTATTCACGAGCGAACAATTAATATCGTGACGAGACCGTGCTGATGGCAACCGCGAGGTCATAATTCCATTATATTAATTTATTCATAGGGTTAAAAGTTTTAAGCCAGATTTGCTTTTGTATATGGCTAATTGATAGCTGTTATTAGTTTTATTGAAATTATATTTTAATTGTGTGATATAATAGCACGTGTTCATTATCGGGCTGGTTGGATTAATTTAAAGAAATAATTGTGGAATGTTGTGGGCGTGTTCCAAACACATTAACGAAGTTTTAAAAAAGAAAACAGCTTCACGCTGTATCCCGCACATAGCAGGGTAGGCAGAGGGAACCTAGGTTCAAGACACTTCGTTCCCCACTTTCCGCTGAATTCTGGAGGCATTGAGTGGCGGAACTCAACGCCACGTTTTGCCTCGACACCAGAGTGAAGAAATGAAAATATAAATTTGAATTTGAAACACCAGAGAAGATACAGGTGCGTTGCCGGATAGATAGACGCGCTTTTTGAAGGTACCCATATCGTACCGACCTGGAAACACTGCCGCGGGTAGACCGTTCCACAGATCGGAAAATAATAATTAATTCCCTTGAGTGGGAATTCAACCCACAACCACTCGGGCTTACAGTCACACGCTTGTGCCCCAAAATCAAAACGAATATATTAAAATAATAAACAACATAACATCAAGAGATTGATGGGCATTTGAATAACATTCAATCATCACACTCCTGCAAATTGCATATAGAATTGTGATTACCGGTGATTGTAAATACCGAGCTGAACGCTGTCGATATTTACGACAAACAAATGCGTATATAATCAATAAAATTATTGGAATATCATTTGATATTCCGTACCAGGCGTAACAAGACAACGTGCACCATATAAATGATATGAAATATTCATTATGTCTAGCTGAACTTTTGTTTAGATTGTTTTCTTTTATTGTTATAATCTCGAATATTTATTATTTTAATAGTATCTATAATATAATAAAATGGAGAAGATCTGTTATTGGGGGTGTTTAGCAATGTAATAGTTTTTATTTGTTTATCTGTTCGTTTGTTCATGTTTATCTCAGAATCGGCTTAACCGATTTAAGTGCAGTTTTCACTTTTGTATTTTAGCAAACTTTTCTTATTATGAAATGTTATATTTCATAAACATATATTTATGTAAATATAGTTTTATCATAATCATCATTATTTCCATATCTATTTCATTTCCTGTGTTAAGTGATATAAACACCTAGGGCACACATGCGTGCAATTTCCTGATGTTCAAGCTAAATTGGTACAAATTGTTGTATTATTTTCTTTTTATTATATTTCATTAAATAACTGTCACTTATTTGTTTATTCATAAGATTTCGTACCTCAAAAAGTAAAAACGGAACTCTTATAGGAACACCATTTATCTAAAGATCGTATGATGGCATGTGACTGTTGACCACAGTTGACTGATTTTTATTTATTATTTACACTACAGTTAGTATAAAAACAATAGCCAATACTCAGGTGGTATGAACACTGACCGCTGACGATGCGTCCAGTCGAGCGAAGACGAGATAAAAGACGAGGAAAGCAGACCCCACCATGACTAATAATACACTGGAGAGAGAGAGAGAGAGAGAGAGAGATCAACTTTTAAGCAACCATCACGATCCTAAAAACATCTTAAGACTAAATTGAAAATATCAATTGTCAATCCTCATAATTTATTAATGTGCCAGTCTATCACACTGGATTTTCCGCTACAGCCCTAATACAGAAATACGATTTGAGGGTACCCGGTATTGTGGAATGAATTCACGGCGAAATAATTTAAGCTTAGCGCTGTCACAGCTTGCATCCGGTATAACGTAATTTCGCATATGTCAACAAGTCAGGCTCGTTTTGTCACCGCCGTTTGGGCCGTTCCGTGTCATGAGCCCGCCACTCTATACATTTGTTAGTCGAACGCACGTCTTGTGTACTGTTTGACGTTAAAAATCTATGGTTATTAAAAACCAGACCGACAGATATTTTATCCAGTACCAAAATGTATAATATTGAGATGCACTACTCAACTAGTAATTTTCTTGTAAATTGTCTGAGTGACATACCACTAAGCTCTCCCGCATGTAGCAGGATAGGCAGAGGGATCCTAGCTTTAAGACACTTTTCGCCGAATTCTAGGAGCAATGCATGTTAAGTATCGGAACTCAACGCTATCCTTGTCTTGACAGAAGCGAAGAATGAATATTAAATATTTCATTCCTCAAGTGGAAACCGAACCTACAACCTGTGGCGTTTACAATCACACGCTGCTCCCCTGCACCACGGCTGGCCTTATTTTGATTTCATTTCTGCATAACAATTTATAATTATTAAAAATTATAGTTCTCTAAAAGAATAATATAATTTTTGTCAAAAACATAACATACCCTTGACAGTCAAATGACCGCGTGCCTTAAACTATAACAACTATCGTAAAAACTACGATAGTTGCGGGACATTAAGTTTACCCCATAATATATTTAATGCACATATTTTCATAACACAGTGTCACGTTAGGGTTGTCACGTGACAGTAAACAAACACCAAGTTACTGAGATAATCCTTTGTGTAAGAGTGGTGCCTCTCAGCTTTATAATAACGTCCCTGGGCGTGCCTCATATGTCCTTATCAAGTGGCACGCTATACTGGATACTTGTTAGTTTCACCTTTTGACCTTAGCGTTTCTCATGGTTGTGTACAAAAGGATTGAAGCCGAGACCGTATACTAAATGTAACATATTCTAAATATGTAATATTAAATAGAAAAGTACCCAATAAGTACCCAAATATAACATTAATAATAATATTTTCCCTAAGAGTGCAATTATAAGCATTTTTGTAAATTTTCTTGAAAAAATAGTGACTTACAAGTTTTTTAACCTAAATGATATTTTTATTAATATGTGTCTCGTTCGCTTACGCTACAGTCTGACTCCATATTTACATAGAATGATACAAATATTAGCTGCAATACCCATTCAACTGTGCCAATTTACATAAATATAGTAACCATACAGTGATATTTCTAAAAAGTATTTCCTATAGAAACCTGCTTCCAATTTTCCAATTTTATTTTTTTTTCCAAAAAATTGTAAGAAGAAAGCCAGAAACAGGGCAGAATGCTCCATTCTGGATCAGGCCAAAGCACACCCGCAGCTGTAGTGCCTTTGATGATGATGATGATGAATTCTGGTTAAATGATAAAGTATATAAATGCTGGTAAATAAATATGTTGTAAAATTAATCACTGGTTCAAAAGACTCATAAACATATAGGCCTGGTGATAAGATACTTCGTTCCTCACCCTCCATCCAATTTTCGTTCCACCTTGTATAAGTATATCTTAAACTATAAATATCCCGATTCACCATGTTCATTACATTAAAGTAAAAATAATATATGATTTTTCTATACAAATAGAAAACATATAGGCCCCAGAAAAACAAGCAATTATAAACATATTTGTACATTCAAATCGTCGATCTATTCGTGGGAGACGGGGAACGCTGGTGTGATGGATGGCTCTGCTATTGTCAGTATCGCTTACATCGGCGAAACAGGATACACAGTGTTTGGATGGAAGAAAATGCATTCATATTCTAATATGTTCGTATAATAATCTGTAAAATGTTTGTTCAATATCCATAACTATATTATAAATTCGAAAGTAACTCTGTCTGTCTGTCTGTCTGTCTTTTACGCAATCAGGGCCAAACCGCTAATTTAATGGTGATAAAATACTTTTACAGAGATACTTGAGGATCTCGGGAGGAACATAGGATACTTTTTTTCTCATATTTGTAATATTTTCGATATATACCAATGACGACGACAACGATTTGTAAAGTTTGTTGTTAGAAAACGTCACCCAAAATGAGCTTGCTTAACTCATCTCTCTATTGAAAACTGAAAATAATTTCATAAATATATTTAACTAGCGACCCTCTTGCGGCTTCGCCCGCTTTAACTTTTGGATTATTCATATAATGTATGTTTGCAAATCACTTAAGATAATGTGAAAAATAAATAAACCCTAATGCAACCCGCATTTTTATAGTTTCAATAAGAATTTTCCAATTGTTTTACACAGCAAGGATTTTTAGTAGGTACCGTAATTTTAAATCTGTGCTACTAATCTTTTCAAGTACTTATTAAAATATATTTAAATGACTATTTTTAGATAGTTAAATGACTATTTTTAAACGGAAGAAATTATAAACAAAAACCTACCTACTAATAACTACTACAAAAAATATGAAACCAAATATATCGCGCTGAAATAATACATTCAACTCCAATTATCCAATACGTGCAAACGCATCTAAATCTTCGTTGCTATAGAGGCAGGCGGGTTTTTTTTTTCGAGCTTGTGGTTAATGCTGAAGAGGGTATTCTGTCCCTGATGAAAAGCAAGCACTACGTGGCTGCCTGTGAGGAAAATTAAATAGAATGCATCGGCCGGGAATCGAACCCGGGCCGCCCGCGTGGCAGGCGAGCATTCTACCACTGAACCACCGATGCGTGTAAGGTAGGCGGGCGCGGCGGACGCACAACGTCGCGGGGGGCGGAGGGACGAATGGCGAGTGGCGAGCCGTTTCGCAGCAAGGATTTTTTGATATTGTAACAACTTCTAAAGTACTTATTAAAATGAAAAACAGTAAAAGACAGTTTTGATCTACATTAAATGGCCAACGTAACTAATATACTTATTTATATGCTGAGAGCAAGGGATAAGTGAAACATAGCTGATGTGTCAACGGCGTGATGTGTCAACAATTAATTGCGTTTTTCTCTAAAACTATTCGCAGCTTCGAAATAGTGTAAAAAGCAAATTGTATCTTCGTTTAACGTTAAAAAATAATAAAGTATTTTAAAGGATAAAGATTAATACCATTATGGAAAAATATCCCTCACATTAAAAAATATATTGAAATTATTATTTTTTAGACAGAAATATGATCACTACACGTTATCCTTAAAAGATACGAATATGCTGTCGCGGACTTTTTTGTAGATCTTATTAAGAGAAATAATACTCCAGTACATTATTTTCATGTAGTACTTACCATTAAAGCAGCGCATGCGCGAAAGTGTCTCAACGGGTAGGACTTTATACACATTTATCGTATTTATGTTAATTTACATAAGAATGTACAAATAATAAACTATATATAAACCTTCCCTGAAAAATACTCGAACTAATGGTGAAAACCGCATCTAAATCCGTTGGGTGGTTTAGAAGAAGAAGAGTTAGAAATTTCAGACAGACACGAAAAGAGAATTTGTTTTATAAGATATAGGATAGGATAGGATAGGATAAATATTCGTATAGTTCAAGCGGGTGTAGCCGCATTCGGGTCCACTAGTTATTTTATAAAAACATATTATGCCGAAGAGAAATTAGAACCTACATTTATCGTGTGGCGTACTGAATTCTGAGATTTATATACCCACCTCCAAATATGTGAGTGCATCACGAAAACATTAATGATATCTTATTCATTTCATTAGTTTTCAGCTTTTTGTTCGTTCTGTAATTTTATTTAGTAATTAATTTTATTTTTTTATTTTACCTATTTCACTATATTTGACCCAAATAGTACAAATATAGTGAAATATATTGAAACTAATATAGCCAGATTTCCTCGAATTAAAAAAATTGTTCCTGGGTTCCGTTTAAACTCTTTAACTTTATATTATTATCCTATAAGTATATAGATAAAATTAAAATAACTTATATACTAGTAAATAGTACCTAACTCTGTTTTGTCAAACTTTTTGAAAAATCTACTCTACATATCTACATAGAGAGTTGTGCGATTCCATGATATATGTGACAGGTTGTTCTAAAGTTAAATTATTCTAGAAACCGCAGGTGCATAAAATATATTTATCGTAACAATACACAGCTAAAGAAAATTCTTATATTGAAGATACTTCCTGCCAAATGTTACTTTTGATTCTAGTTTCAGCTGTAAATCAGCGTCACGCTGTATCCCGCACACAGTTTAGGCAGAGGGAACCGAGTGTTAAGACACCTCCATTTTCCTCTAAGCCAGAGCAAAAATATTTCACTTGCTTCAGTGAGAATCGAACCCACAAGCGTCGCGGTACAGTCACACCCTTGTGCCTTGCGAAACGACGGCCACAAATGTTTTAACAATAAAAACAAATATCTAATAATACAAAGTTGATCCTTTCAGGCGTTTGACATTCTCAGAAGAATTTTCGCAGGAATTATCCAAATTCTTTGTTAATTTTCATGTAATTCCATTAATTATTATTGTTCTAAATTGTACTGGAAATCTAATAAGTTTAAGTTATTTATAAATTAATTATAATTAAATTTTAATTTATCAAAACGTACATTTATAGACATATCGTTATAATCTCAGCACATATCGTTCTAATTTCAGAGGCCGTCTTAGTGCGACTGTAAAAGGTTCAATTTCCACTCGAGGTAAAAAATATTTAATTTTTATGCATTTGTTCCCTCACTCTTCGGAAGCAGGCAAAGCGCAGTGTTAAATTTCACCATGCAATACTTCAAGAATTTCGAGGAAAATGACGAACGGAGTGTCTTAATTGCCTACCCTGCAATGAGAGGGCTAGAACGTGAATAAAAAAAACAAGACTGCTTTGAAAGTAAAAAAAATATAATTGCATATTAATTTATCAACATTATTTTATATTTCCTTGTAAAGCTTATAATATCTATTAAAAGAATATTATTATCAACTTAGATTATGAAACTTTATATAAGCACAGGCAGTTAAATGAAAATATAATATTTTGTATTAAAGTGCATAAAGCATAAAGAAAAATTAAATAATTTTCTGGAATCACATAAAATAAATTTATCGCACACGTTCACTGCATTTCGTTTATTTTGCTTTAAAATATGATACAAAAGCTATATAAAGGATGATTTATAGGTAATGTATTTTTCTTAAAAGGTCTTTAAGCATTATATAAAACAGTACTTGAGACCAGTAGTGGCGCACACATGCGTCTGTAATGTGCTACTGGTTGCGGGTTCGATTTCCTCTCGAGGGCGTGAAATATTAAATATTTTGAGTTCCTTGGTCTGGTAAGAAAACAAAAGCTCGGCGTTGAGTTCCACCATTCTACACGCAACAGAAATGAAGCTGAAAAGAAAAACAAATATTACCTAACGGTTGGTTTTAAATAAGTCTATTTTGTCGTTTCTGCTTAATTCACTTACAAACATCTTAAGGTTCTTATTAGTAATTAATTATCATTAAATCTTATTTCAATACTTTATTAATGATGACGGAACTAGCTTTATATCCAACTAGTGGACCCGGACGCGGCTACGTCTGCTTGAACTATAAGAATATTTTTTAAATATATTTATGAAATTATTTTCAGTTTTCAATAGAATTAGTAAGAAAATATAAGCCTAAATAGTTAAAAAGAATAATAAGTAGAGACATATTATTAGGAAAAATATCTGAGTTATTGAAATGAAGAAATGAAGTAAAAAAAGAAGTAAAACTATAGGATATTCTTAATATTAGAAAAAGTACCTAAAGTTTTCCGTGCGTGCGTACATACTCGTAGATATCGACTCTATGAAATAACTAAACATTTTTCTATATTAAATAAAATATCAAATAAAATAAGAACAGAACCAAAGGGTAGCTTAAATAAATGAAAAACAACAAATAATTACATAAAAATTAACAATAGTTCGAAAATGTATGAAAATTTATAAAACCGTCAACGTCATCTGCCCGTTCGCGTCGCTCATACTATGTCGCCCGAAGGCTAGGTCATTTCGAATCAGTGACATCTCCTTAATTATTTATTAGAATGTTCTACAGTAAACTGTAATTTCGATCTAGATGAAATGTCTGAATAAGATGTATATCAAAATGTCGCGGTAGCGGTCGCGTAGCGACGACGGTTGTTATTAACATGGCAGAATAAATTGCATGTCAAATTAGAAATAAATATTTTATTATATTACTATATATGTGTAATGTAATGTTATATAGCCTATTCTGAAGAATGCAGCTTTCATACAAAACAAAAACCAAAAGTAAATCGGACCAGTAGATCCAGAGATCTTAGCGTTCAAACAAACAAACAAACTCTTCCGCTTTATTATATTAGTATAGATAACAAAATCTATTTCATTTAAATAATTTTATTAACTGCCGTCGTAGCGCAGCGGCAAAAGGGTTTCATCCCCACTCGAGGAAGGGAAACATTTATTCACGTTTATATTTCCATTTCTTCGCTCTGGTATCCAGACAAAATGCGGCGTTAAGTTCTGCCACTCAACAAGCAACGCCGACAAAATTGGGCAGAAAGTGGGGAGCGGAGTGTCTTAACACTAGGTTCCCTCTGCCTACCCTGCTGTGTGCGGGATACAGCATGAAGCTGATTTTATTTGAATATTTTAATGATCTGTTTTAACAGTCGTTATAAGAATGTAACAAAGTAGTAATTTAACACCTTTCAAGCGAAGGCAAAGGCGAAAATATTTTAGGTTTTCGTCCCCAACGTTGCGGTGCCCCAATTCTTGTACGATCGTAAACCCCTAAGATTTACTGAACGATCAGAGTTTAACGAGTGGTGTCCGACGTCCCCCACAAAAATTTAGTTTTACTACAATCGCAAGTGCGCCATTAAGCAATTTCCACTGTCGCCTGCAACTATGTGGTAGGTAGGTGCTATTGTATCGATTTTGATAACCTTTTATGTTATAGCAACATTCTCTCATATTTTTATAGATAGACAGGCATAAGTGCTATATTTTATTATGAAATTATTATATTTTTAGTCGTACTTAGCTTTAAAATATTATTAATGACTAGCCCGCCCGTAGCAGGGTAGATAGAGGGTACGTAATGTTAAGACACTCCATTCTTATTGAGATATTTTCCGCCAAATACAAAAATAGTAAGCTTTTGTAAAAATGTTACATTTATTTGGCACTAATAACTTGACCTGACTTTTATAATTGTAACACAATTCAAACCTCGTCACTAAAATACAAAAATATTCATAATTTTTCATATTCTATTAGCTTAACTTAGCAATACAAATAACAATAAATTTTACATCTAATAAAAATATAAAATATTTTCCATATCAATGGAAGCCAGACCGAAAGGAGTGATCGTGAAGACAATATCTATGTAAGCTCTAACAAACGGCTGCAACAGAGGCTTCTCGTCGATACCAATACGCTTTGTATCACACCAATTTCAAAAGGATATACGGATGTATCGGGCTCTGGAGAATTTGCCTCGCATCCAGTCGCCGCGCACTGGAAAAATGGGATCTTGTTATATTTTACTGTAGAAATATGTACATTTAATAGTTTTATATTTGATTAATTCCTTTTTTTAGCTTCACGCTGCATAGCTTCCAGCTCCCAAAGTGTTAGGACACTCCGCTCCCCACTTTACGCTAAACTCCGCTTTGCCTTCGACACCAGATTGAAAGAAATAAAATAATAAATTTTCATTTTCTCGAGTCTCGGGAACCCGCAAACGTTGTCACGCTTTATCATTGTTATTAATCAAAAATATAATTCATTTATCAGCTTCACGCTGTATCCCGCACACAGCAGGGTAGGCAACCTAGTGTTAAGACTGTAAGACAATCTCTTCCCCACTTTCTGCCGAATTCTGGAGGCGAAGAAATGTAAATATAAACGTAAATAAATCTAAATATATACGTCATTATAATTTTTATTGATAGAAGATTACAATATATATTTTAATTTATACGCCAGTGGAAGTATTATAAAAATGAAAAGAAAGATAGGATTTTTTCACGTTATACTGCCTCGTTTATTGTAATGCATCGGGATATGTCATATGAATGAAACCAATAACGCTTACTGCGAGCGGCAATCGCGATATCAGGTTGTTTTACATTTTGAAACCTTTTAAATTTCGTAGCAAAGATATATTCTTTACTATGAAATTAAAAAGGTTTCGTTTTTTTTCTCTATATAAGTAAATGTCTTTTTATTTATTCATAAAGTCAGCTTCGCGCTGTATCACGCAAATAGAAGGGTAGGAAAAGGGAACCTAGTGTTAAAATATCCCGTTGCCCATTTTTAATAGGCATTGCGTGTTGAATGGAGAAACTCAACGGAAGAAATGAAAATATAAATTTACCCAAGCTCAAGGGGCTGATATACAAGAGTATCATCCGACCGGTTCTTTTAAACGACAGCGAACATTGGCCAGCACTATTTCGGCACACTCAGTAGCTTCAGGAAATGATAATGTTGAGGTGTATGTGCGGCGTAACGCGGTCTGACCGCATAAGTAACGTATTCATACGAGGCAGTCTTGGAGTCCGTGACGTAGCGGATAAGCTCCAAGAGCGTCGCCTGACATGGTATGGCCACGTGGCCTAACAACTATGGCGGATGGAAGTGCTTCGCTATGTCTGTCCCTGGAGTTAGACCTCATGGGTGCCCAAGGAAGCGCTGCCAGGAGGAAGAAGAAAACGAAGAAGTTCGTAAGTGTAACATTTTTCAAATCTTGCAAATTATTTTTAAAGCAATTCCTAATATCCGATCCAGCTGAAATTATGTACACCTACTATCGAGTTTGGGGTTATTTAAATTTTTTTTCCAGTAAGTACTACTTACCTACAAGTTTTTGTACTTTTTAGTAATTATTTATATTTTATTTCTTTACAAGAATTTATTTAAACGTATAGACATAATGATACTTTAAAAGGCGTACCGACCGATAGTAAATCTCCACGGCACGCTGCGGGCAATTAGCTGTCCTCCCTAATGGCGCTGCTTACAAACTGTCAACATTTTGTTTAATTATGATAACTTACCACATGTGGTAAGTTGTTACCTCCATTTATATGCAAAGTAGTTTTAGAAACATGTACCTACTATATAAGATAATATAAAAACATATCAGAATTAGATATTTATTTGGTGTTATTCTTTTTCCCATATATCATCAGGATATGTAGAGAGAGCTCTCTCTCACTCTCTAGTGAAGTCACCTTCTCGAGAGGAATCCGAACCCACATACATTGTAACATTGCGTATGGCATTTTTCCCCTGCACTATCATGGCCTGTACAAAAAAATATTTATTTTACATACATATTTATAAATATTTTATAAACATATAGTAAGATTTATAATTATTTCTTTTCTGTTAAAATTTATAAAGAATATTTTTTAAATAATATTGTCATAAAGAAGATATGAATGAATTTAAAAAAAACGGCTAAAGTACGATTTCTATTTTTATTTTGATCTATAATATTTTATTCAAACTCTTAATAAAATAGAGCTTCGTGGCGTAGATATGACGTTCGCAGGTTCAATTCACTCTGTGGGAAATCTTTTCTTCACTCTGGAGAAACAGAAGACAAAGCGGGAGTTCCGCCAACTGTGTGTACTCGTATAGTCTAAAATATTGGATGGAAAGTGAGTAACGGAGTGTCCTAGCACTCTAATCCCTCCGCCTACCATATTATATGCAAAATACAACATGATGCTCATAAAAAATTGTAAGTATCTAAATTTTTGCAACTTAAAACTTTTATAAAACACTTTAAATAATTATTCAAAATAAATAATAATATGGTTAAATATGTACACCTTGTAATTACTGTAAAAACTGTTTACTGGAGCTGGTCACGCTACTTTTAAAAGAATTTGAGTGACATTTTCAACATAGCATGCCCCTGTTACTATACTTTAACATGTAAATGCTTTTATTAATCAAATAAATATGTGTAAGGGTATATAAAGACACAAATTTTACTAGAAATTATTTTGTAAATAGTTCTGATTGAGCTGTAAGCTTTTATATCTTTTTGTAACTTTTAGTCTTATCTTAATTTAAACTCCAAAAATAGGCTATATTATTACATTTTTTTCTGTACATGCTAATATCAGAAATAAATGAAGACGAGGGAGTATCCCTAGAGCAGGGGTACAATCGAGTGACTGTAAGCGCGCTAGATGTGAATTCAATTCCCACTCGAAAAAACAAAATTTAATTTAATATTTTAATTTCTCCGCGCTGGTGTAGAAACTTTCTAAACTTAACACCCAATGTCTACAGAATTCAACGGAAAGTGGGGAACGGAGTGTCTCAACACTGGGCTCCCTCTGCCTACCCTTCAATAAGCGGGATACAGAACCAGCGGGATACAGTTATCCCTTACACGTCACCTCATATCCCAACAAAGAAACGTATAAAGATATAATAGTAAATTACTTGGAAGGACGTACACCTGCATAATGCTCCCGTCAATCATACAGCTGTGTGGAATTGAATCTCATGAGCGCAAATCACACAAGCCCCCATTACCATATATGTACAACATATCACTTTAGGGCTGCCAGAGGAAATTAAACTCTAAACAACCAAATTATAAAGATTATATTTAGTTAAAACAAATTTCGATTATATGTTAAATATATCGCTTATACCGATAATGTTTCTTTATCTTTTTATATTCACATGAGCTCCTCTTGACTTCCTGAGGTTTTTTTTAATACTCGTTAGCTAATAGCACGGTGTGGCTATATGTAATTTTTGTATATGTAATTTTTGTTTATGTAATTTTTCTATATGTGAATGAAACAAATGATATTGCAGGTACCTGCCACGTTATAGCTGGTGAATGATGATTTATGATCTTTTTATCTGCAACTGTCATTTTAATAGTTCCATGAAATATTGTCTCGCTCTCTCGATTATGATTGGTTTTCTTAATTATTATTACCTGTATAGAACAATTTCTCTATTGATCAATAGGGTTCTCTATATTTAAGGTTCTGTTACTCAAAATGAAGAAACAAAACCCTCATAGGATCAGTTTGTTTTCCGTCTGACCGTCTGTCGAGAGAGATGCTGTTTTTGCTGCATTTTGTTTAATATTCGACGTCAAAACCTATTAGGTGCTTGTTTTAGGGTACTTTCTGTAGATGTACAATTATTCAATTTGATAGATGTGCGAGTATAAAAGTAAGCAATTTAAACTTAAACTTGAAGTACAAATCAAGAAAAATCTAAAGTGAAACTTCATAGATATTTCATAGAAAAAAACATTACAAACTTATAATTGTAGTTCATTTTATACAAAGTCCGCAAACTTAAGCTTGTCAACTTTTATAAATAGATCTTCCCGTTGACATACAATCTTTAAATTGATACGGAAACCTCGGTATGCGAGTCCGACTCGCATTTGAGTGGTTTTTAGAATCGTACCTTACATTATAACAAAACTTATAATTAATACAATTAGATAAAATATCCGCTATGGCAACATTACAAAATAAAAAAAACCAAAGTATTCTGTAATTATAAAATACCCAAAAAATATTCAAAGTCTAAATAGCCAGAGCCTGTCACAAATGTCCAAACAACGTAGACATATCAATATTAGGCATTACCTGTAATATCATTGCCTACAACTTGAATTAGACGTAACATAATCCGTAGTGATGTCTGACAATAATTCAATATGTTCTATTAATACAATACCGAGGCTACAACACTGAGAATGTTTGTATTCATTGCTCTATTAATTTTGATGAGAAATCCGAGAATTCACTATATAATACTAGCGGCCCGCCCGCGGCTTCGCCTGCGTGAACCACGTTATTATTAATTTCTGTCTCCATGAGTACCTACGTTCTATAAGTGACGTCCATGCAAAATTTGAGACTCCTAGCATTTGTCGTAACGAAATTTTGTATCAGTAACGCCCATGCAAAATTTAAGACTCCTGGCACTTGTAATAACGAAATTTGATATAAACTGTTAATCCCAAAAGCACAAGCTTAGGGGTTGAATTTAGCAAGATCAAATCTTAATTAGCATCTACGTCCTAAAAAGTACCCCAGTGCAAAATTTGAGACTTCTAGCACTTGTAGTAACGAAGTTTCATACAAACTATCAACCCTGAAAACAACCCCTTAGGAGTCGAATATTACAAATTCCCGTCTTAGCGAGCACCTACGTACGTCCTATAAAAAACCCCCTTGCAAAATTTGAAACTCCTAGCTCTGGTAGTTTTTGAGATTTCGATTTTATATATGTAGATAATGAAGTGACCTTTCGATTTTATATATGTAGATAATGAAACTAGGATAAGAAATATTTTTTAACTAGTCGAAGCCTAAACTAGATATTTTTTTATTGAGTTTTTGCTATAAATTCTAATCATAAAGATTATTATAATTTGTTAAGCAATAGTAAATTAAGATTCTCTTAAAATATTTCTTTTATTGCTGATATAAATATTGTTTTAATGCTATTTAATATTAAATTAACAATTATTTTTTAACTTCACACTGAAGAGAAGAGATGAGGATGGAGTGCCAAACGGTGCTCGTACCTGCATACCTCTTTCGCCTCGTCCACTGTCATCAACTTCCTCTTCCCCTACCTCTATTACCTCTCATTTTCTTTTCATAATCCTTTTTTACCATTAATTCATCACTCATTTCTTCGACATGTCCAAACCACCTGAGAACTCTGGTGTCTGGTGTAACAATAGCTTCCCTCTGTCTACCCTGCTGTGTGCGGGATACAGCGTGAAGCTAATCTAAGCATTATAAAAAAAAAATTATTTGAAAACTGGTGAAGCTCCTGAAGCTCGATTAATAAGAGCACATTTATGGAACAAAATACCACAGCTTGCAGAATTGAATATTCATTATATATACGGACTGATTCTCGTAAGGCTGTGGGCAATGCAAATGGATATGGAAACTGATACCACTTATGTGTACATACAAATCTATCAGCAATTTCGTGTATTTTGACTCGTTATTATTTATTTTTAACTGACTCCTGTAAAAGAAGGAGGTTCTCAATTCGACTATATTTTTGTTAAGATATGAATTAATATCGGGATAGCATATAATCATTTTGTAAGAAATAATAGTAGTAAATACGTGCAATACGTGAAAAATCAGATTAGTAGCAAAGTATCCAGTAATATTCTTAGATATCAGTTTAAGAAAATGCCTTTCTAAATTCAGTGGAAATTGGGAAATGTTAGTATGGTAATAAGGACAGTGTGTCTTAACATTAGGTTCCCTCATTCCTACCCTGCTATATGCGGGATACAAAGTGAACCTAAAAAAAAAAACAAATCTACATACATGTTTATTGGTAGTCAAAACGCGGCGTTGAGATCCACCACGAAGTGCATTACACTAGGTAAGTTCATTAAGTAGAGGGAACTTACCCTCTACCTTCCCCCTGTAATACACGGGAAAAAGTATTTTTTTTAACAATATTTCAAAAAACCTTCGTAAAAACTTAATAAAAACACAGCTACGAATACGACGTAGCAGAATGATCCAAAGTTAATACAAAGTTGCATTGTAAACGTTCCCCCGACTTTCTTATGAAAATGTTTCGCTACTGGCAGTTGACTTTAGCATATATGTTAAATAATTTAAATTTATAAAAATATTTACAAAATTTACCATTTTAAATGAAAATATACTTAATTTACAGCTTATTGTTGTTATTTTTATGAAGCTATTGAAAATTTCGATAAAAAAGTGTTAAAATATTTTTTTATCAATAACAAAATGCACTTAAGGAAATTTTTAGCTATTAATTAAAAATAAATTATAGGACCAATTTGTTGCCCGTCGGTCCGTCTGTCAACAACATTATGTTAAAATTAGTAACATATACCCGTACATATATTTAGATCTATGGTCCTTTGCAACACAGAAAAAAATACGCTAAGTCTAAGTAATTAAGCAATCAAAAGAAAGATAGGAGCATTTTTTCTTTGATTTTGCTGCATTTTGAAAATGAAATTAACCGCGTAATCAAATTCCATAGTGTACTTCCCAAGTTATGAAATTTGACACGAAGTGAAATATACGAAATAAATGAAAAAATCCGAAAAAAATAATTAAGTTATATATAACATATATGTATATTTATGTTTATAAAAAAAAATAATTGTTGTTAATTTCATGCAAAATTATTGCATTTGCCGCATACTTTTTACAATTCGACAATTTTTATAAGTAATACTACCCATTGACCTACAATCATGAAATCAGTACGGAAGCCTCTTTAGCTTCACGCTGTATTGACACTCCGCTTATACTAAACTCATTTACTTTTAACGCGACTGGCTGTGGATTCGATTCCAACTGGAGGAAATAAAAAAAAAATAATATCCTTTCTTCGCTCTGGTGTCGGTAAAGCGCGGCGGGAAGTTTCGCTACCCAACACGTAATGCCTTCAGAACACGGCGGAGAGTGGTGAGCGGAGTGTCTTAGCACTATGCTCCCTCTGCCTACCTGACCACATGTGGAATAAAAAGTAAAGTTGAAAAAAAAAAGATCATACAAATAATATTAATATAAATATATGATATTACATATTTATATGAATATTCTTTTGTATGTGTAGATTATGTAAAGCACCATTAAGCTGCGGCCCTTTATCTTCAGCTCAACTCGTCGCTAACGAGCTGGGCTATATACTTAATGGCTATATGGAGATGGACATTACGGACCAAAATACATATGTAAATGTTACTGATTTACTAGACGAGGCCACTTTATCTGAATCGAACTGTTCCTTCAAGTTGAGATTATTTGAATTATAGTTGCCAAATTATAAGTAATAATTAAGAAATAATATAATATACATTATAAAAATTTTTGACTGCTTCAACAACTGATTGTAGGTAAATTAGGCAAATCTGCATTGTGATGGTATTTTATGTATTTTTTTGCTGTATCCCACATAGCAGGGTAGGCAGGAACCTGGGAATCTAGTAGCCATTTAAAACACATCTGTTCCACACTTTTTTCGCCACTCACCACGCCATGTCTCCGGAATTCGGCGGAAAATTTGTAACGGAGTTTCTTAACGTTAGATTCCGTTTGCTTACCCTGCTGAGTGAGGAATACAGTTTAAAAATAACACATTTTAATTTAATTATTATTTTTTATACGTAATCCAAATTGATTACCGAATATATCAATCTAAGCCTGCAGTAAAATGAATACAACAATTTTCCCATCACACAAATGTCATTGAACATAAATAATTCGAAGCCCCGGTGTCTCCAGACAGCGTTATTGGTTTGTTTACGTCAAGCTGACGCCAGCTACCTGTCACACGAGTGCTGATAATCTGCTATAGTAAGAACGTACATTAAATATGAAAAAAATATTTATTTATTTATTTACTACTGGGCCCGTAGAAAATAGAAATATTAATAAAGAAATTGAAGATAAAGATAAAGATTCAATCAATTCAGTAAAACAGTTGTATAAAACAACTGTTACGGCAATTAGCAAATTTGTCAAACTAAATAAATACTTTAAATTGACATAACTTTTTTATTTATGAACCGATTGTAATAAAATAAACCCTATATGTTTTAGGAAGCTTTCCAGAATCCAACAGTGAAAACGGCATCTAAATCGAATAAGTCGATTCTGACATTAGCGATAACAAACGCACACACAAACAGACAAAAAGTTTAAACATTATTTTTAAATATCTTCCAAGTCCACCGGCCGGCTCTTACGATTTTATTATAGGTATATAGATTAATAAGAAAATTTATGGATTTACTAATAAGAAAATAACAGTATAATATTGTTAATTACAAACTAATAAGAACATCCGTCGCAGTGCAATGGCACAAGCGTTTAACTGTATACGTAACGGGTGTGGGTTGAGAAATGAGTTATTATTTATTAATATTTTCATTTCTTCGCTCTAGTAACAAGGCAAAGCGCGGCGTTAAGTTCCGACACTCTTGTGACCCTCATAGCTTAACTTTTTTTCAGCAATAGAAAAAATATAAAAGTAGAAGACCCTTTTTAGAAATTTTTTGTTTACTAGCAAACATTTCGTATTATAAATCTGACAGCTACTGTATTGTACTCACGAGGATAATGGTCATAAAACATTGAAAACTGTTATCGATATCCATTGACGTTATGTATAATTAACTTTTAGTGGTAAGGGAAGTCCCAAAGCCGTAGAGGGGGAAGAAGTTAAATAAAATAAGATTCGGGAAGTAAGGTGTCCGGAAAATTGAGCAGGTTCGTAAATGTGGATATATGTTTACTATACACGTAAGCTTAATGTAAAAGTATCGATGGATGATACATTTTATTTGTTTTTAAAGTGATTTGTAAAGTTTCAAATGAAACTTTTCAACTGAAATGACATTCAGTATTATATCTGATCAATATGGCTAGAGTTTTTCGAGTTTTCCAGTTAAAATGCGTAATATTTGCGAAAATCTTTGATCTTATTGATTTCTAAAAGCCTATTATTAAACCTAAAATATATTAATTAAGTATAAAGTTAATGCTTTCCCACGGAGGTTAACGAAAAGGACTTAGTGCCAAGACATTCCGTCTTTCACTTTCCACTCAGAATTCTAGTATATGATAAGCCGTTGTTAAATAGCACATTCACACTCTTTCCAACAGTGAGGCGCGAAGATATCCTCCATGTTCACCCTCAGGCTCATACCACCATATTACAACATAGAAGAATTATATTTATTCATGATATAAATTCATTAATTTACTTTCGACTTAGAATATTTCTATATTTAAAATACTCTATATTAAATCCATAGATAAAATCAAAATTGCCAAAAGTTTCCTGCCTCGTATCTTATCTGCGGAGGCTATAAATTTGTGATTGAAAAATCGTTTGCTCAAACTTTCCTAATAAAGATAATTTGGAATACATCTGTCGATAATCATTTTGATTCTGGCATTCAAAAAAATTTGCACAACATTGATTAAGAGGTTTCTTTTTTTTTAGTTTCACGCTGTATTTCGAACATAACAAGGTAGACAGAGGGAACCTAGTTAGTTAAGTTAAGTTAAGGCACTCCCTTCCTATTAAGATACTTCCATTGTCCACTTTCCGCGGGATTGCGTGAAAGCATTGCGTGTTAAATGGCGAAACGTAACGCCTACCAGGAGTATTAACGATACCAGTGCGAAACTGTGATATTTAGTATATTACAATATTAGGCCGTCGCGTCAGGCTGGCGCAGGCGCATCCCCACTCGAGGAAGTGAAATATTTATACGTTTCTCTGGTGTCAAGGCAAAGCGCGGAATTGAGTTCTGCCACTTAACACGCAAAGCCTTCAGAATGCGGCAGAAAGTGGGGAACGGAGTGTCTTAACACTAGGTTCCCTCTGCCTTCCCTGCTGTGTGCGGGATACAGCGTGAAGCTGATTTTTTGTTTTACTGTATATGTATATATGTCGTGAACAAATATATGATACAAAGAGCAAAATGTAAATGCGACTGCGACGTGATCCGAGCGATACCTCCTGTAACACGGCAGGCAACCGATGTTTATGTATGAAGCCCTTTCAATTCATTTGGACCATATTCTTGGACCTTTGTCCTTTCCGGGTCAGTTATTTATTACCGTTGTTTCTTATATTCTCGATGTGCGTTTCTTCGAACGTTAGTTACTGCCTTTGCTGGCCCCGCTGACCTCTATCAGAATAATCTAGAAGAATAAATACATTACGCCCGACTTGGAAATCGTACCCGGATTTAGTGAGACTGGCCTTAAATAATAGTGTTTGTTTATTTGTTATAATAAATACGTTATGGGCTTACTGTAGACTAAACTCAATGTGCTTACATACATTTCCTCGCTCTAGTAAAGACTTAAAGTGCGGCGTTCAGTTCCGCTCAACTCAATTCCATTAGAATTTGGCATAAAATGGAAAATAGAAGTGTTTTAATTAGTAATTGTCTTAACTCCAAGTTCCCAAGTTATCTCTGCCTGCTTGATACAGCAAGAATTAAAAAAATATGTAATAGAAATATACATTTACTAAATGTTAAATATGTGTGTATAGAAGACTTTTATTTTTATCTATGCTTGAACATACTTTTGTTAAAGTTTAATATTTAATCAATTTTGATGGTGCTCTTCCCCAAGACGTATATATCGCTATAATAAAATAAAATAGCCATAACTCCAGACGATATTTACTTGAAAACTCATAGAAGCATTTGAAATTCACAACACGAGCAATCGCAAGCACCGTTCACAAAATAGGAACTGTAATAAAATATGGCTGACTGAAATTTAATAACTGGAATATAGTGCTCGTAGCAGAATGTAGAATAACGATGGGAGGTCTCAAATAACTCCTTGTGCACACTCTCTCTCTCTCTCTCTCTCTCTCTCTTTTTCCATGGCGTATTGTAACTTGAACTGCGACTAATGATGGTATGAGGTTCAATTTTAATTTGTCATACGTAATGTCTAGTTATTTATATACAGGGTGGAAGTGTCAGCGCTCCTTTTACGAAAACAGCATATGGGGTTAAATATTTCAAACCCATACCTATAGAAATTAAGCAACATACCTCAACAGTTTAGACGTAGGATTTTTATTCGTGTATTGAAAAAGAGATTTATCATTGCATCAATGAATTTCAGCCATATTTATTTAAAATGGTCCTGGAAATTTTCGACAAACTTGTGTTTTTTATTAAAAAAATCCATTCCGTTCCGATTATTTACTTTATACTTATAATATTAACTACATATAATATATATATATATATATAAGCGAATATGAAAAATAAATGACATAGACAGTTTTTTAAATATATTTCTTTAATTCTTACCAGACAATTTTATAATTTTTCATAAATTATGATACTAAACCTTATAGTTCAGTTTATTTTTAATTACAAATAACAACAGCCATCGCCTACGCTTTTTACAGGTAAGTGCTACAAAAGCCTAAGTAAGGATTCCTTTTCCACCAATATGTTTCAATTTGAGCTAAGCCGCTTGTCGATACAAGCTTGCATGGAATATCTTCGCCGACTGGATCTGAAAACAGAATAAAACGTAATAGTTTCTACGATTTAATAAAAAATCATAGACTTTTATAAATAAAAGTACATTTATTGATACAGAAATATAAAAGATAAATGAAACATGATGATATATATTATACAAACAATGTCTGTAATTATAATACAGTAAGTTATATTTATTTTTAACTTTAACTTAATCGAAAAATAAAGAAAAAATCTTCTCTTTACTGTATCCCGTCCATAGCAGGATAAGCAGAGGGAACCTGAACCCAGGTTTAATATATTCCATTTCTATTAAGACACTCCCGTCGCAACTGTTCCCGTTTCGGTGGAATGCTGTGGCATTGCGTGTTGAGTTGCGGAACTCAACGCCGTGCTCTGCCTCGATGTCAGAACGAAAAAATGAAAATATTAAATATTTTATTCCCTAGAGTGAGAATCGAACCCACAAATTGTATTTATAGTTGAACGCTTGTGCCCCAGCGCCACGATAAGTCTATCTTCTTTTATAACCACAATACAAATAAATCAATTAACTAAAATCAGCTTCACGCTGTATCCCGCACACAGCAGAGTAGGCAAAGGGAACCTAGTGTTACGACACTCCATTCCCCACTTTAATAAATATCCCAAGTTAATAAAATTCCACAAAAATAAATCGATAAGTCTTAGTAAATCTATACAAAATTCAAATTCACAAGCTCTCTGTGACATTTTCACATATATTATCCGTAACTCTACAACGGCCGGGGTCGTACGATTAAACACAAAACAGTCAAAGCAAAGAAAACTCAATGGCGCCTCGTCTCCAAGGAAAATAAGAATTTCGTCGACACAAACAAGCAATCAGTGGCATTAGCAAACATGCGCTGGCAAACACTCAGCAGCTGGAAAGTGCTCGTCAAAGGCGTCTTCAGTTCTCTCCATTTTTGTAAAATTCTATCCAGTTAGCACAATTATTTGTAGAGCGTTTTTGTATTGGTGTTAGCTTCTCACAATAATAGAAGAAATACGTGAAAATTGTTTATTTAGTCTTAAAATGTACCAAGTTTATTTAAAAATCTGTTAAAAAAATCTTGTTTTAAATGTTTTTCGTCATTTTTATTAATTCAAATGAATTTTTATGTTATTATTCCTATATTGAATTATAATTTTAATTATATATACGTATTCGAATTAGACGAAAGTTTGATATTTAATATATTTATAGCATCTTCGAATCAAAATCAGTTGAAAACTAAATGAAATATTGAACATAGCCATACAGTACAAAGAAGGCCATGTCAAATAAATCAGCGTTCTAACAATAGTTTTATGTTATCTTTCTATTTTAAAATTAAATATATTAAGAAATAAGATTGTACCACGCAGAAAAATATTTAAGTTCCCCAAATATTTTAGTTCCTTAATAAATAATATCTCCAAAATAACCAACAAATTTAAAAGAATTAAAGACTCCTTTACGGCTAATGATTCTAGAGTTAGTAATTACTTCTAGCATTTATCCTACATCCTCTAAGTCTATGCAAGAAACTAGACGTAGATTTATAAAGCCGACTTTAAGCAATATACACTTCGTCTTAACATTATTACATGCTTTCTGAGACTGGACAGAAATTCATTTTGGTGTTAGAGTGCTATGCTGGCTATGCGGTACGAGCATTGTAGACAGCATATTGTGGGGCGCTGTTCTGCAGGGCATGTGCTTTGAATTCAAAATGTAAAAGCAAACGATAAAAATGCTTCTAGAATTCGGTAAAAAATGGTGAACGGAGTGTTTTAACTCCTCTGCCTGCCTACTGTGTGCGGGAAATAAATGTGGCGTGGCGCTAAAAAAAATTTTAAAATTTAATTATCTTTCATATCTACAATAATATAAAATTAAAAAACAAGAAATATATGTATTATACTTTTATAAGTATATTTAACACTTTTAAACTACACATACTTAACTTAGTGGTCAGAGCTAATAACTTCCGAGAGGCGAGGGTTCAAATCCCGCTACGTTGAAATTATGATATATATTTCAAATTAGTACTTTTCTAAATAAATACATACAAATAAATGATTAAAGTCGTTTAATATAACTTTCAATCCCGTTTTTTAAACTAAGCCGTACTGAATAAACGTAATGAAGGTAGAAAAATAAACGCACTGTTTTCCATTTTCACTTTTCACGCCCTGATTTTCTTCGAACTCGGTACCACCGCGTTTTATATACAAAATTAAAGTAAACCAAGAACATATTTTCATTATAAAATATACTATCGTCGTCTTTCATGGTACATACAGTGTACGCCATCGCGGTCATATCTCAAAGATACCACACAAAGGCAGTAATTAAATAGACAATGAGCTCATATTCAGTACTGGGCGAGTGTGGTATCGTTTTATACTGCGCTTCTATTTTATAATATAAAACATATGTTGTTAAGTATTTTCATTGTACAGTAGATTATAATTTGTTTGAAAGTTATGGATAATCCATTTGTTCTTTTTTTTTATTTTGAAACCCAAGCAGAGGAAGCAAATTAAGAAGATACAAAAGAGAGAGGGATGTGAGAGTCTTAACATTTGGTTCTTTGTGCATACCCTGCTATATGCAGGATACAGTAGGAATTTGAAATCAAAGAAATTTAAACCTAGCATGGCATGTTGATGACTAGGTATATTAAGTAAATGATCTCTAGCAGTAATCATATGGCCTGAGATCCCATTGTTTCAATCTGCAGGGATCTGTTTTTTAATGAAACTAATATTTAAGAATAATATATGATTATTAGAATACATTACACTAGGGTTGCCTAAAAGAATCCTGTCGCAATTAAAAAACAGATCCCTGCAGATATAAGCAATGGGATCTCGACCTATAACTTTTAACGTACATTCCACAAAATATACTCGTTTGAATCATAGTTTATACATACAATTGGTTTTAGCACATACAGGATGCAGCAAGAGTACTTGAAACTAGAATTACTTGTAATAAGTACCTACGCCTATAAAATAAAATAATATGGAAAAGAAAAAAATACAATATTACAAGGAAAGCCTACACTGTGTAAATTAATCATATGCCTTCATAATAATCTATGAATTTGTATTGTGATATAAAGACGTCTGTCTAAAATAAAATAAAACATTTATATATTTCTGAACACAAAGGGTTGTACCGTCTGGAATTTGGAATTGGAATCGATAGAATGCTAAGAATTTCTCTTTGTTTAAATATTGGAGATAAAGTAATTAATTATAACGAACAGGCTTTAATGTCTCTGTAGACTTATTGAAAATGCTTCAAATTATTACAGGCTGATGAACATAAATGATAACTTTCTAAATATATTTATAGAATTATTTTTTTTAAAAGCACGAAACTGATTTTTCTTTCATTTATTATTAATAAGAACATTTGTAAAAATTAACGCTTCGAAAAATCGTTTCGTCTTATTCTCGAGTCGATTGTCTATTATTTCTCGATATATTGTCGAATCGTATTTTACAAGGTCTTTTACACATAGATGAAACTGGTGTGAATTAATATATTTTTTTTTCTAACTTTAGCATGTATTTAGGGCCTAGGGGTTCTTAGGTTAAATACTAAAGTGAGAGAAAAAAAGGGAAATAAGTTTTCATATGTCTTTACTAATATGTAAACCATGCCACAGCGAAGAAGCATACGATATTAAACGTGTTGACTTTGGGCTTAATTTTGCGCCACTCAACACACAATGTCTCAATCATACGGCGGAAACAGAGTGTCTCAACACTACGTTATCTCTGCCTACCCTGTTATATATGTACGAAATACAGCATGAAGCTGAAAAAACAAATCTTCGCCAATCCTACTACATTATTTATAGATTTTCTCATCACAAATAACCGCAAAATCATTTTTCATCCATCCACATCCAATCCATAATAAGCAACCGTAACGATTTCCAGCGTTTAACACGGAACCAGTGACATGAGACACACGAGGGCTTCCTTCACCGGAAATTGGCGCCCCACTTGATCCCCTGACCGATGGCCGCGCGTCCGCCAGCTATATTGCCGTCGAGCTTCTATTTATCATAGGATATTTGTCTACATATAATTTATTTGTGGAACTAAACTACGAAATTTACTTAGAAAATAAGTTTGGTGACTGTTGATATAGTTTTTTTCGTATTAAATCGTTTTAAATATTATAGCATATAAATAAATAATAATAATATTGTAATTCACCTTATATTTATATGTGAAGTATATATAGGAAAACAAACATGAGTAAGGTCAATTAAGACCTACGTGTGTACATACATACATACGTGAGTTAAATTAATATAATTTCTAAGAAATATTCACAAAAAAATATGATAATATTTAATAAATTATAAGCACAAAATCATTTTTAGAAAAGCTTTTATTAAAACGCTCTAAAAAGGAGAAAATAAAATTTGTCTTTTAAATTTTAACTATCAACTCATAAACTCATTGTACACAATTTATATGGTCATAAAAGCTTGTCGCGTTAATCAATATTTAAATAAATTAAAATATTTAAACATTTTTACTCAGCGGATTTTACTTAATTAAATTAGTACTACTTTAGTTACACAAGTAAATCGCGCGATTACTACGACGCTAGTACTAATTTAGTTACACAATTAAAAAAATATTTTTTACTTTTTAGTTACCACTGGCTAGGTTTCTCACACTAGATGTCACATTATTTTTCTAATTATTCTCGGCAAGCCTTTTCATTTGATAACCCGTATTGCAGATGTGCATAAATAATAAGTATTCCGCCATCTTAAATGTTCCGCCATATTGGATTTAGAATGACGTCACATCATTTTTCAATTGCTCTTAAGAAGCCCTTTCATTTGATACCCATAATGTACAAGTGCATCAAAAATAACTATTCTGTTACTTTGGATGGTCCACCATATTGGATTTAGAATAACGTTACACTATTTTTTCAGTTACTCTCAACAAGCCCTTTCATTTGATACCCATATTATAGAAGTTCATGAAATATAACTATTCCGCCATCTTGAATGGTCCGCCATATTATATTTAGAATGTAGACACAAATCTTATCGTGAATTGTCATCCAAACCAAACGTGTATACAACATTTCAGCTCAATCGTACGAGCATTGATTTCAGTATATGAAAGCACAAAAAACTTGAATAGTGTTGAATACATTGGATTCCAAGTGATGTCACATTATTTTTCTAATTGTTCTCGACAAGATCTTTCATTTGATACCCATATTGCAGAAGTGCATAAATAATAACTATTCCGCTATCTTACATGTTTGGCCATATTGCATTTAGTAAAATGTCAAATTATTTTTCGAGTTACGGTCAACGACCCATTTCATTTAATATCTATATTGTAGAAGTAGATCAAATAGATACTCGGCTATCTTCGATATCCTCCTTATGGGATTTAGAATGACGTCACATTATTTTTTGAGTTGCTCTCAATGAGCCCTTTCATATGATACCCATATTGTAGGAGTACATTAAAAATAACAATTCCGCCGTCTTGTATGGTCCGCCACATTAGATTTAGAATGACGTCACATTTTTATCGTGCATTGTCATCCAAACTAAACGTGTATACAAATCAGCTCAATCGGTGTAAGTGGTGGTTCTACTTCAAAATTTCCCGAACCCACATACATACATTGCAAGTTAAATAAAAGCTTTTAACAAAACAACAAAAACCAATTTAGTTAAATTGAATAATTATTATATAATTTAATTGCCACATTCAAATACTAATCTTTACAAAAAAAGTAAAGAAACAAAGTTTTTCTTCATTTTTTTTCAGTTTTACGCTGTATCTCGCAAGCAGCAGTCGAATTATGAATATGTGTTAAGTAGCGAAACTTAACGCCACGCCTTGCCTTGTCGAGAAAGAAATGAAAATTATAAAAATGAAAGCTTTTTCTTCATTAATATAAACAATCTAATATTTTTACTCTGATTTGTAAAATTCAAAACGTATTACAAATTTTCGTTAAGTTTAACGTTACCGTTTTAAGAAAATAGAAAATTTAAATTACTTCGTCGCACAAAAATAAGTTATTCCAACTCACTTGTAGTCGGGAGAAACTTGTTTCATTAAATTTAAATTTAGCCCGCGCTTATTAATTCATGGCGTTGCTCATCTTCTAGAATTAATCAGGCTCTTTTTTGTGTACCAATTTTGTATTAATTAATTAATTTATAATTTCATAATAATTATTTGAAATATTATATCTTCATATACTTTACTTTTAATTTAATTATATGTAAAAAAATATATATATCTTTTTCGCTAAACGAAAGAAACAAAACGGAGTATCGCCTATATCCCATAAAAAACAGAAATGTGAAATGAACCTATATACTTTTTTCCACGCCAGAAGGAAGGTAGCGATAATCTATATATATAAAAGGACTTGTCCTCACTGACTGAGGTAAGACGCACGCACAGCCGTAACCGCTCACGGTAAAAACGTGAAATTTGGACAGATGTTTACTTTCGTAATCTGGACGTCCACTAATAAGGGATTTTGAAAAATTTTAACCCTAAAGGGGCGAAATAGGGGTTGAAAGTTAGTATGGAAAAAAAATTAAATCGGCACCGATTCTTATAAAATTTGAAATTCAGACTTCTAAAAGTATTTAATTGAACACGTGTTTCATGGTTTTCTAGAATTCTTTCCATAAGGGTGCAAATAAGGGGTTGAAAGTTTGTATGGAAAAATCTTTAAAACACCACCGATTTTTATAAAATTTGAAATTTAGACTCTTAAAAATATTTCATTGACCACATGTGTCATGGTTTATTAGAATTCACCCCTAAATACGTAAGCGAAGCTGCGCGCGTCCGCTAGTCTAGTATAAAGATATTTACTATTTAACGTAAAGCACGTTTAAGGAGTTGAACCTACAACCTTTCGCGCTTACTCGTACAGCTGCTCGTACAGCTCGTGCCGCTGCACCACTGGCCTCAATATGTATAAAATATACGAGTATATACGTAAAAGATATGTATAGACTACACTCAATAATTTATTTAAGTGTATATGGTACAAATTCGGAAATAAATACCGCTGGTAATTTACGAGTGTAATTGGTTTGCTATAAACAACTGAACATATTTAGTCCAATTAATGTTGATCGATTGCAATTATTACATGTTAAATGCAAATATCTCGATGTATAACATCGATTACATTTAATATTCATTAATGTATTTAAGGAAGCTTCACACTATATTTCACATATAAAGGGAACCTGGGAAATTAATGATAAGACACTCCGTTCCCACCAAGACACTTCTATTTCCCATTTTCTGCCGAATTCTGAAGGCACTGCGTGATGAGTGGCGAAACTCAACGCGTTTGTTTATCCCGATGACCTACTTATATAAGTATGTTTATTTAAAATAAAAACATCTAATTTTAACTTTTATACATGTTTTTAATATAAGTATTTATTTGTAATACAAGAACAACATTGGTATTAAGGAGGCTTTTCCACATTATTTCCGTATAAACGCTGTAAAAGGAAATACTTTAACGAAATGATGTTTTAAAACGCTCAAAACTTTTTAATGTATCCTTTTTGCCTTCTTGAGAAAAAGGTCCGAGTAAATAAATTTACTTGCAATCACAAATAAAGGAGCTACGGCACGCTTTGAGACGTTGTTTGACTGCGAGATTAGTATAATCGTTTCATTAAATGAAATTAAATTTAAACTTGTTACATTTTACTTTGAAAGTCTGTTGATAAATTACCTGCTTACGAACTAAGGTTTCAATTATCATACCATATATTTATTTATTTTTTGTTAGCGTACGCTAACACACTCACGCTGTATCCCGCATACAGCAGGATAGGCAGAGGAAGTGTTAAGAATATATAAATTTAAATAAATATTTCATTTCTCGAGTGGGGATAGAACCCACTACCAATTGGGTTACAGTCACACTTTGTGCCCTGGTAAAATGAGTAAATAAATTAATATTTGTATACTTAGACAGTATAAATTCTGCAAAGCAACACGCATGTAGGGAAATTCAAATTCAAATTCAAAATATTATTTATTCAAATAGCCAATTATTATAAGCACTTTTGAATCGTGGAATGAACATATAAACAAAAAGCTACCACCGGTTCCGAAGGCAGTTAGTTCTGCTGAGAAGAGCCGGCAAGAAACTCAACAGTTGCTCTTTACAAGGTAACATAAAACAAGAGATAAAATTACGGCACTTAGTATTCTGAAAAGGTACGAATATTGTGTTAAGTTAAGCCAGGGGTGATGAATATGATGCAAATGGCAGTCTCTAATGAAATCCTACCGATGTATTGCACTTATGTTCCCGCGAGACACGAAAATTCATGCCAGCTCATATTAATTAACAGAGGCGTTACGTGACTTACGTTACGTTAATATTTACATATGTCGACAAAAATAATTATTAATACATCTTCACCCTCGCGCCATAAAGCGAAAATATGAAATGGTTACCTGAGATCCGTATAAATGTTAGTAAAAATATTACATTTCCTTAAAGGAGAGGTTAAAGGAAGAAAATTCTATAGCTTCCCGTTTTTTCCCAGATAAGAGAGTAGGAAAAGGAAACTTAGTGCTCTCAATGGCGAGACTCAACGTCACGCTTCGTTTACCAGAGCGGAGAAATGAAAACAAACTAACTATAATCATTCCCAAGAGGATCGAACCCACGACCCTCGTATTTAGTCAGACGATGTCCCACTGTAAGCCTTTCGGGCAAATGATATTAGAAATAAAGATCAAATATTAAATTATTAACAAGTGTATAAGGTGATTATAAAATTCTATCGATTCGAAAAAAGAAAGAAGAGTTTTCGCGAGAAAGTATGGCGTGTGTCATTTTATAAATATTACAATTTTATATATAAATGAAGAAATGTTAATATTAATATTAGCTTACATAAAATACATTTACAATATCCTTTATTAGGAGGCATTCAGCGAACGAAAGCTACGCCCAAGGGTAATTAACGCGAGCTGCTCATTAGCGAGCTATTCTCATCAGACGTTTATACCGCCAATTCTGCGCGACGCGTTCTACCTGCACTTCTAGTGCGTAGAATTAAATATATGAAATTAAAACTTATTTTAAATTAAAATTATGTGTAAATTACTCGTTGGAGAGAATTTTTTTCTGAGTATCTTGCTTTTACCTTAGAAATAAATATTTTTTAATGCTTAGAATGTCTCGGTGTGTTTGTGTATCTTAAACAGAGAAAAACTAGTGTTAAAATATTTCGTTTTCCAATTTCCGGGCATTCCGTGCAAGTACACCACTTAGTTTGGTAACTTGCCTATCTTAATATTGTACTTTATAGTCGATAGATTATAAGGAAAGATTTACTTACTAATCTGAATTAGTTTCGTGTTCTTATAACATTATCACTTTATAGGCAATATCTATTAGTAAAAATAAATTCAAAAAATAAATTGTAGGAATTTTGTATAATTTACTTTTTTTACTAAATACTACGACTTTTTACGAACTAAATACTTTATATTGATATAATTTTTTACTGAATTGATTTCAATGAATAATAGTGAAAACTGCACTTAAAACGGTTAAACTGAACAAATACACAGACAAATAGACAAACATTTTAAAAATAAATGTTTTGCTTTCTATTACATTTATAAAAAAATCTCCAGAAAACCATGTGCAGACAGCGGCCATTTACAATTTTAATAATATATACAAAAGTGCAGATTTTTTACTGCTACGGATATATATTCAAAATTTCAATATATTCACCATTGTCATCTATTGCCTGTCCAAAACGAAAAGGAATAGAATATCAAACTTATTATTGAATTTATTAAAATATTAAGTATATGTAACAAAAAAAAATAATTAAAAGAAAAAGAAATACAGCATAAATAATAACTTTAACTAACATAAATATAGACGTTAAGAAAACTCAGCAACGGCTGCACAAACAAGTGAAGTTGTATAGCACGCAAGGATTTCGCGGTCTTCGCTATCGCTAGTCGCTACAGCGCGCTCGGCGCAAATAGAGCAATGGCTTAATTGATAGCGTGACTTCTTAACTCGCTTGTAACTTTGATGAATCAGCTTGGCACTAACAAGCTGTCATGTTCTCCAGCTCCATAGGATTTAATTAAGTTATCATTGGGTAATTTAAATTTGTTTATAGTTCTAGTACCTACGTTTTTAATTTGTGTTTTTGTAAAGTCATTAAGAAAATCCATTAAATACACAATTTAAATTGGGATATTTTAGATGTCAAAAGTCCTCCAGTCCTTCCATTTTAAAATAAGAAATATGAAAAAACAAGAATTCCTAAGGCATTTTTCTTTGAAATCTAAAAGCTAGAACTTACATACTGGCACTCTTAGCTCAGCATCCTGATTACTCGGGGACTGTAAGACATCTACGTAATACGACGTCTTCCGGTGGCTACTTTATCTAACAATGGGCGATAACTGACAGTAGCAGGTCGGAGACAAAAAGCCCGCGCCGCACTTTTATAATTTACTCACTTTTCCTTTAGAATTTGTTTTAGCCTTCCCTTTTTAGAATAAACGTTATCTCAGCGTCTCCCTCCTGACGCTTTTATGCTGTTCCGGTTTGATTTCACCTCCTCATTTTCTTGATTTTAAAGAAAGAAATTGCCTCGAATTATATTTAAATATAAATAATGTTGTACAAAAACAACAAATAATATAAGTACATAAAATATAATGAAACGTCATAGCAAAACTGCTTAAACTTTAATACAATAAGTAAAGACTAATGTTTCTTTTAACAAAGGAAAATTTCTAAAATTAATTCAGCTTCACGTTGTATCCCGCATACAGCAGGATAGGCAGAGGAAACCTAGAAATAAAACACTCCGTTCCCCACTTTCTCTCACAGCCTCTAAATCTAAAATTTCTAATAATTACTAAATCTAACACCTCCATCTTCATTGTATGACAAGGCGGAAAATAAGTAAGTTAGTAAGTTTTACCTTATTATTATATTACTCGTAGTATAGTGATTGATAAGTATTGATGATTGATGAAGCTGGAAGGTGAACGACTCTATCTCCCAACAGATATAGTTTTCAACAACAAGAAGGCAATTATTTATAACTGTCATAAAGAATGAACGAGGTTAATTAATAGATATATGGACAAGTTTTAGCAATAACTACTGTAAGAATAATTTAGATTCAAGTTAAATATAAATTAAAGCCATTGTGGCGTTGTCGCACAAGGTAAAACTGTAACGTGACGATTGTGAGTTCGATCCTCACTTGGGTATATCAATAATGATTTATGAATATTTATATTTCTTCGCTCTGACACCAAGGCAGTCAAGGCAGGCAAGGCAGGCACTGCGTTCAGTCTACTCAACATGCAATGCCTCAAAATATTCAGCGGAACAGAGAACAGAGCTTCTTAACACTATATTCCCTCTGCTTACCCTGCTGCATGAGGAATACAGCGTAGAAGCGAAGAAAAATTCCATATCCTGTTTATGGCATGGAAAATCGGGAACTATTGAAAGTAGCCATACCATCCTCACTAGTAAATACAAGGCATATGGCCAAACGTAACGTAAAATTTCCGATTATTATCCTTTTAGCTGGAGAATATCTTGACAAACGTGGTAATAAAAAGTCTCGCCGCACGCCCGGAACGTTTGGAAAACCATTTACAAGGTTTATCGACGCTATGGAAATAATAACTGACGCCGTTATCGTCCTAAATCGATCTAATTTAAAATTATTGTTACAGCGAGCCCTTTATTTTTATTAGGCATGTCATATTTTTCTCGTCTATCTACCTGTCTGTTGACTATTCGAGTTAGTTGCAATTGTTTTAAATTAACTTTTGGTGTGGCATTTAATATTTACCGTAGGAGTAAGTTAATTATTAGAACGTCTATAACTTGGCAATTGTGAGTACGATTCCGACTCGAGGAAATGAGATATTTAATATATTTTCTTCACTCTGGTGTCGTAAGGCGTGGCGTTGAGTTGCGTAACTCAACACGTAATGCTATCCAGAATTCGACGTACTCTCGACGTACTGCCAAGCGGAGCGTCTTAACACTAGGCTTCCTCAGCTTACCCTATTCAAAATTTATTTTTCAAAAAAAAAATGAATGAAAATCACAATTTTTCACCAAATAATCATTTTATAATAATTTATTGTCGACATTATCATTTTGCAAAGTTTTATCTTTTGTGTTAATTACCTATTTCATCCCTTTGGGACTTGCGAAGTCAGCATTCAGGCCGAGAAAACCTAATGAAACTTTATGTTCTTATTTGCTACAATGACTAATCTTGCTGAGTCAACGTCTCTAAAATAAATATAAAGTAATTTATAATTTTATTTTTCCTAAATATTTTGGTGAAGATAATGTAATGAGAATAATGGGTTATTCGGCGTTGAGTTTCGCCACTCAATACGCAGTGCCTGCATTCGGCGATAATGGGGAACAGAGTGTCTCAACATTAGGTTCCCTCTACATACTCTACTCTGTACGCTTGAAACAAAAAAAAAGATCCTTAACAAAACAGTTATAAAAATAGTCTACATATATAAACATCCCATAAATATCAAATATTAAACACCAAACACGTTAATACTTCACAAAATTACAAACAGCTACGCCATCCACGATAAATACAGGGCGAGAGACATAAAGCAGCTGGACAAGCTGCCATCGGTCAGCGGATCAAGTGGGCGCCAATTTCCGGACATGGAGGAGTCGCCGTCCGTCTCATACCCGGCGATGCTGCGATTAGCTCGGAGGCTCCGGGAAACACAGATAAATTGTTGATTCCAGTTAGTCTATTTCGTATTTATTTTGGGGGTAGGATTTGGGATGAGAGAGCTGTTTGGAAGGATTGTTATGTTTTGGTTGTATGATATGTAGTACTCGATAGAATGTGAAAATTAAACATTTTTAATGTAAATACTTATCACATCTAAAATTTATTACGTTTTTTTTCTGGATACTGTTTAGAATAATTTCTAAATCATTATGTCCCAATCAAAAAAACCAAATCGTACGTTTAATTAATGTAATTAGCAGCAGTTTAAGTGAAGAGCCTTATCATTTTCGTATTTAAGTTGGAAGTAATAATAAAAAGCATGAGGTCCCGCCAAAAGGCATATATGAAGAGGTTGAAGACAGTGAACGAGACGAAAGAGGTCTGCAGAGTCCTTAGCGTTTACCGTTCTGTTCTCTGGCTATCCTCCTAGGAAGATATTTTAGTCCCAGAAAATGTCAAAACTTAACGATTATTCTCACCTAATTCTGTATACCTACAGACGAAAGCGTGAGCTGAAGCTTGTATTCCGTAAAACGTTCTTTCATGAAGCAATTGGCTACTTAATGGGATTTTATATAAAAACGGAGCAAACGAATTGAAGCGCTCTGACAACAAGTCGAGCGCGGTGCGGGCCTGAACATGTTTGCTTAGTTTGAGTTTGCAAATGCTGCTGATTGGTTGTTTGCTACATTTTTCCTTGGATAGAATTTAGAAAACGGCAAGATTCGAAATAGATGTTTTTTTTTTTACTTTTTTTTTCCTTCACGCTCTATCCTGCACATAGCTGTATAGGTAGAGAGAGGTTCTCTAGCCTACTAACACTGCGTTTCCATTGAGACACTGTTCTATACTTTCCGCCGAATTCTGAAGTTATCGCTTAATGTGACAGGAGACAAAACGTGGCGTTGGGTTCCACCACTCAACAGAATGGTGGAACTTAACTTAACTTTGCCTTGTCGCAAGAGCGAGGAAATTAAAATATTGAATATGTCATCCTTCTGAGTGAGATTCGAATCCACAGCTGTCGAGTTTACAATGGCACTCTTGTGCCCCTGCAGCACGACGGCATCTTTTTTCTTTAAATTTAAGTATCTTTAAATAATCTTTAAATCTGCGACTATATTTAATTCCTTTTAATGCAACTGGTCATCATTAAGATGTCTCATTCAAAATTACAAAGTTACTATATACTAATTAAGACAATCTACAACTGTATGCACAATTTAGGAACGTAATTAACTACCAGGACTATAATTGGGTACCTCGAAAATGTCAGCATTATCTAACACGCGATACTGCACAGGCACAGGTGCGCGGCGAACCGAAAAAATAGCACAGGCGTTGAATGAAAACAACCTGCTAATGAGCATCGCGAGTTAATTGCCACCAGCCGTTATTTTGTTAAGGATCTCTTGAATACCTTCTAGTTGAGCTATTGTAAATGGAAGTATTCCATTTTTTTATGTTTTTGTAGAAGAAAATATAGGGGCAAAGATTTTTTAATGGTTTTTAAATTTTATTTTATTTTACCTACACAGGACCGATCGGCGTGGAGATCCTTGGGGGAGGCCTTTGTCCAACAGTGGGTGTCAGAAGGTTGATATGATGGTGATGATGATGATGTTACTTTCATAAGATAATAAAAGTATAAACTTTTACAATTTTTTAAACAGAATATGGGACAAAGACTTTTTATCTATTGTAAAATTTTATTTTAATTTTAAAAAATTAAAAAAGTTGAAACTGCAAAATTTGGAATAAGTAATAAAAATATCTACACAATTAATTCTTCAATATCAAAATATTGCTTTAATTATATATGATCAGATATCACTTAAATTTATTGGAATCTTTGACGATAGTCCTAGATACTTAATAATGAAAAATATTCAATTTTATTTTCTAATAGCCTTTAAGAATATAAATAATTAAAATTTAAACTACTAATTTTACCTCTTGAAATATAAAATTACCATAACATTTCACCATTCGACGTGCCTATTAGAACGGCCTGATACAGTATCTCATGCTCGACGTAATGAAACGTGGTGGTACATTTGGTTTCCATTTCAGCCTGCAATTTGTGTACATCCACCACCTCTGTTACCATATCATATTTATTGCTACCCCTGTATATACATATACTGTATTTAGAGCTTACTTGCGAGCATGGTTCTCGTTCTTATTATTTATTCTCGTTTTTAATATTTAAAGTCTGTAAATGTGGTGTTTGTGGGTTTGATTCCCTTTTGAAGGAATAAATTATTTTCATTTTTCAACCGACTTCTGTGAGAAAAGGAGGTTATCAATTAGACTGTTTCTTTTTTTTTATGTTTGTTACCTCATATCTTTTAACTGGGTGAAACGATTTTGATTTTTTTTTTAATTTGTTAGGTGAAGCTTCCCGAATGGTCCCGTTTTTTTTGGTCCATATCAATACCAATACAATGGTATCCATGAGAAAATCACATAAGTCTTAAATTTGCATTAGGTATGTGCGCGACAAATAGACGAATAACTCAATGTCGCGCCAACCGATTTTGATGATTCTTTTTTAATTTGAAAGAATACACTTCAAGGATAATTTGATGAAGGCAGATTCCGATTATGGAATCCGGTGAAAATTGAGAAAGTTAATTTTTTTTAGGTAAAAAATTGATTATACTGTAATAGTTACAACTTTTAACAGTTTAAATTGATTTCAGAAGTGAGATTCCTGATCGTTGTATTTCTTTTCAACCAACCGCAAAAAAGAAGATGTTCTCATTTTCAACCAACTTCGAAAAAGGGAGATTCCCAATTTGCCCGAATACTTTTTATGTATGTTCTTGTCAATATACCAAAATGTTATTTTGCACAAAAATAATACCTAATTAAATGAAGTTTTACATGGGACAACCACAAGCACTCGTTCACAACCACTACCACCACCAACACCACTCGTTTAATAAGCATCATGTTAAGATCTTAAAATCGTAAAATAAATAAATTTTTAACAAAAATAAAAACCGACTTCTAACAAGGAACTAAAAAGTGAAAAATAATTTGACAAAGATTTTATAATTTTGATGTCGGTGTATTAGTTTGACACCGACTTCAAAAGACTCGACTACAGAAACCTTACTACAATATCTAATTACTAAGCCTGTTTGTTTTACTTGACACCGACTTCAATTTTTTGGTCACAGGAGGTGAGCATTGCCTACTTCCATTAAACAAACATAGTCTGAAAATAAAGAACTTATAGTCTGGAAGCGAGGTCCTCCTTGCCTACCCTGCTCTTTTATAAGCGGGATGACAAGTGAAACTAAAATAATATATTCTCATTGAATATTCACACTAGATATTCAGTTTTTTTTACATAATTCCTTTTATTATATTCATAGCCTTAACAAATAAAATATATTTATTATTATAAAACAAAATATAAATTTAACAAACTTACTAACTACATCTTAAAACTGCTGAAATATATTTCAACAAGAAAGCACAAACTTAATATCCGTATCCCTATAAATTCCGGAAGCCGCCCCCAATCATAATTAAAATATCCTGGATAACGAAAATTAATAGATTTAATTCACGAGATAATCAGCTAATCATATTTTATGAATGATGAAGGAGTAATCTATTCGTTTTAGGGGGGGTGATCGAAGTGAGGCTACGAAGTGACGGGTGCCCTGGAATTAATTAGATACCTTTCTCAATAGAGACGGAACAAAAGGCAATTGTTTGCTAGCTGGACGGTGTGAAGCTCAAATCTTGGTATTTACTTTGAAAGAATATGTTTTTGTTGTATTTTGAATATATTTGAAGGGAAAACTGATGGTCTGACGGTTGCCAAATGCAATTATTTAATAATTATAATAATAAATATACTTTTTTCGTAAAAAAGTACATAAAAGCAGAAAGTACATAAAAGTTTAATGTATATTGACTGCCGGAACTGAACGTCGCGTTTTGTCTTGTTACCAGAGCGAGGAAAAGCTGCTCTACGAAAGTCTCAAAAAGAAAAATATTTAATCAAATGAAAATAATATTTCTTCAGTTTCGCAAAAAGATAAATAGATATTAATTTTATTTTTGTATAACACGTGCTTGGCACATTATAGAGTGAAATATGATATAAATGAGCTTGACGCTGAATCGATCACAGCAGGGTAGGCAGAGGGAACCTAGTGTTAAGACACTCCGTTCCCCACTTTCCCAATTTGAATATATATACATTCAAATTATTATCCTAAATTAATATGGGTATTACATATGTATAAGTCAACATTCCCATATATAATTAATACAAAAGATAAATACGAGAACAGTGAAAGCCGCTAGCCTTTTCACATTAACACTTTTACTCCGGCGGTCTGTTTGCGAAGGCAAAAAGACCGAGTTGTAGATAACGGAAGAACAATTGCCCCACTCCCGCCCACCCCCGCGCCGAATATGAACCCATTGTGTACTTAATTACGGCGGGTGTCTTTGAGATATAGCTGGCACACATTCCACCATAAAAGCCTGCCTTACAAATAATATTTCAACGGAGTAAGATTTCTCTTTTCAAAGCAATTAACGCGTTCCTGAGTAAATATTGTTTTGTCAGTCATATTGGGCACGTATAGAAGCACCGCTACCTTAAACTATGGCAATTAAAACAGACGACTAATAACTATTAATTAGGCCTTAGTGGGGCAGCAGCACAAGGGTGGGACTGTAACGCGACACTTGTGGGTTCGATCCCCACTCGAGAAAGTGAAATATTTATTTACGTTTATATTTCCATTTCTTTGCACTGGTGTCGAGGCAAAGCGCGGCGTTAAGTTCTGTCCCCCAACACGCAATACCTCCAGAATTCAGCAGAAAGTTGGGAACGGGGTGTCTTAACACTAGGTTCCCTCTGCCTACCCTGCTGTGTGCGGAATACAGCGTGAAGCTAATTTTGATTTTTGACTACCAACTATTTTAATATTAATGACAAATCCAAAATAAATGCAATACTAGCCAAATAAATTTGATAAACTTGAATTTTATTTGGGAAACAAAAATCACTTATTAAAAGCTTTTTTCTCATAACGAATTCCGCTTTCGGAATTTTCACGCAAAATAATGACAGCGCAAATAATTAAGAGGGGTATTTTTTTACAATATGCCTTCACATTTCTCTAAAGGGAAACTTGAAACCAAGACGAGTCTAAAATCAGAGCATGAATTGAATAAAAAACGTAAAGAAAAAGTGGAGAGTAGCATCCGAGATAACAGCTATTCAGAGGAGGAAGCCGTTAAAAACAAATTCAAAGAGTAAAGTGAGTAAATTATAAAAAAGTGCGGCGAGATCTCTTTGTTTTCACGTCGCTGTCAGTTATCATTGTAAGAGAGTAAAAACCATTGGCAGGCGTTTCATAGCTGAGATATTCTACTTCGACATTGAAGTCCTTTTAAAAAATAATCTCTGTTGCACTTTAAAGAAAATGCTTGGACAATTGTTATATTGAAATTCTTTTATTAAATTTTGATGTCAGTTACGTAATTAAACACTGCATGCCTCTTTGGTTGTGGACTTGATTTTTAAATAAAAAACCATTAAAGTTAAAATATCTTATTTTAATTTGAGTAATCTATGATATAGCCTTTTATTACAAAATGCAATGTCTCTACTAAATAAAGTAACAGTCCAACTTAATACAAAAGAGGTCTCATAGATTCTTTCTACTTGGTGGAAAGAATCTATGAGATTCTTCTTCTTCTATTCTATTGTGGGTATAAATAAAATTAGAAAATTCATGGTTGAATATTTAATGACAGGCCCCCATTCTTTTTTAAAATAATAACATTAATATAGTGAGGCCGTCGTGGTGCGGGACAAGGGTGTGCCTGTAACGCGACGGTTGTGGGTTCGATCCCCACTCGAGGAAGTGAAATATTTATTTATATTTAATTATTTATATTTCCATTTTCTTCGGGCTGGCTTCGAGGCAAAGCGCTTCGTTGTGTTCTGCCACTCAACACGCAATGCCTCCAGAAGTCGACAGAAAGTGGGGAACGGAGTGTCTTAATACTAGGTTCCCTCTAACTACCCTGCTGTGTGCGGGATACAAGCGCAAGCTGATTTGTTTATCCATACCTATATTATAAATTCGAAAGTAACTCTGTCTGTCTCTCTGTCTGTCTGTCTTTTACGCAATCAGGGCCAAACCGCTAACTTAATTGTGATAAAATACTCATATAGAGATACTTGAGGGTCTCGGGATGAACATAGGATACTTTATTTTCTCATATTTGTAATATTTTCGATATATACCAATATATTAAAATACTTTTGTATTTGACATGCAATTTATTCCGCCATGTTAATAACAACCGCCGTTGCTAAGCAACGATTTGCAAAGTTTGTTGTTAGAAAACGTCACCCAAAATAAGTTTGCTTAACGCATACATGGCGCGCGCCGACTCCACCTTATGAGACTTATGTCCCTTAAATATTGCTTAAAAAAGTCCGCGTTGATATATACTAAAGATATAGATTTGTATATATTAACAAAAATATATGATTTCTATAATTTGATATTCATCCTTATGAAAATAAATATAATAGTCACTTGTAGCATTTCATCTAGATGGAAATTATAGTTAATGTATAATAATTTAATAAATAATTAAGGAGATGTCACCGATTCGGAACGACCTAGCCTACGAGTGGTAGGTATAGTATGACTTTGATGGTTTTGTAAATTTTTATATATTTTCGAATTACTGTTAATTTTTTATTTAATTATTTGCTGCTTATTACTACTACTACTTATTAATTTATCTCAATTCGGTTATCTATACCGATGTTATACACTTAAAATATCGTAATTTTAATCATTTGGGATTTTATTTAATATTGTTCGAAAAAAATATTAATTATTTAATATAGAAAAATGTTTAGTACGTGCGCACGGCAAACTTTAGGTACTTTTTCTAATATTAAGAATTTCCTTTAGTTACTTTTACTTCTTTTGTTTGTTCATTTCGGTTACTCAGATATTTTATCTAATAATAAATCTTCACTTATTATTCTTTTTTAACTTATTTTAATTATTTAGGCTTATATTTTCTTACAAATTCTATTGAAAACCAAAAATAATTTCATAAATATATTTAATACATAATCGTATAGTTCAAGCGGGCGTAGCCGCGTCCGGGCCCACTAGTTACAATAGGTAGATAAAGTAACAATAAAAGGACAGATTTCTAAACACATTTCTCATCTAATAATAAATTGACTTAACGAAACTATACAGTTCATTCAATAGACTCATCCGCGGCGTGCGAACAAGGTAGAGATAGAGGCAACAAGGAAAGTAATGCTTTTGATGTTTCCGCCTACATGCTGTAAAAGGAAACTGTTGCTTATTCAATAAAAGAGTTAATTTAAGAATAATATTATTTGTAAGACTTTTCACAGATTTTTTCGAGGATTTTTAACGCTAAGGATGAATAAAGTGTCTTAATACAACACTTTCCACTATAGAGTTGCCCTATATTTCATATATTTATAATATGCAGCAAATTTTAAACATAAACGCTCATTTCTTACGATTTTATTAACTTAGAGGTTTATTTTTTCTGTGCTAAAAAGGACCGTGGATATTTGATATTAATTTCAGTTTGTTATGAAAAACGTTCTTGATTCTCTGTAGGTGGTGCATATAGAATATATAAAATGTATGTGGTCACATTAATTCACAAATCAACGACAATTTCTTCCCAAATACTTAATTTGAAAGAATAATAAAGAAGGGCATGTCATCTATTATGTATTATTATTTATGTTTTTTCCACCATATAACAAAGTAGGCAGACAGGGTTAAGACACACCTTCTTCGCTTTTTACGACATTGCTTTTTGAATAGTGTGACTAATTGGCTAATCGGCGAGGAAATTAAAATTATTCATTTCAACGAGTCAAGTTTGAATCGACAACCATCACGGCTAGCGCGACACTGAGCCACGATGGTCACAGAAAAATATATAGGCCGTATAAAATGACAATATCTAAAGTAATATTGTATTACAAAATGTGCATAATACAATATATGAAAACGTTATAAATCACGGCTTTACCCCTTAATAATTAAATCATCGATAATGAAAATGAACGGGATGAATCGAATCAGCTAAATAATATCATCACGCATTTCGATGCAAGAATACAATCTCGAAATGATATATCAATATTGAGTTCGATCCCCCTCGGAGAAATGAATTATTATTTATTAATATTCACATTTCTTCGCTCTGGCACCAAGACAAAATACCGGCGTTAATATCCGCCACTTAACTCGAAAATATCGGCGGGAAGTGAGGAACGGAGTATCTTAATACGATAGGTTCCATTTCCTTCTCTGCTACATGGATACAACGTGAAGCTAATTGTTTTTTTTAAATTGATTTATCTATCAATATCGCAGAGATGAAAGCCACAAAGTGACGGTCTCTAAAATTAATTACCCGTTCAATGGCGATTGAAGCAATTGTTTGCTGCGGAGAAGTCGAAGCCGACCCTAAGCCCAGATAATCTACAGCTTTGTATTATGAAAGTTTTTATTTCTTTAGCAATATCCGCCTAGACTGTGTTCTTTATAAAAATATATAAAAATATATATAAAAATAACCGCCCCTATCATCCGACTTCCTGTTCTTATCAGGCGCTCGTATTGGCTTGTTGCGTGATGCATTAAAGCTAAATGTTGCTGGGAAAATTCTGATTGGGTTTTTCATATGAAAAGAATTATATTTTGGTAGCAATATTCAATAAATATTTAGTAATGATAAACAAGTATTTGGTATGAGAATAAGCTTTCGCTGTAACTTCCAGCTGTATTTGGAATCTGGGAAACCTAGTATTAAGTCACTCTATTCTCGTTAAGACACTTCCATGCATTCCATTTTCCGCCAACTTCTGGAGGCTTAGCGTGCTGACTCGCGGAAGTCCACGCCGCGCTCTTCCTGTACACTAGAGCAATAAAAAGAAACAAAAAACGAAATATTTTATTTCTCGAGTGGGAATCAAACCGCCACGACTGGCCTCAAATAAACAACAATACAGAAAACAAATGGAGAAAAATAAATGAAATTTATTATTACCTGTGTATTTGAGATATGACCACACTCTCCTCACAATAACTGTCACACACAAACGCTATCTCAGGAGCAATAATGTTTCCTTTGAAAAGGCAATTAATGCGAGTAAATATCGCGACGTCAGTCAATCAAGGTGGCAGGTTCCCACGCAACTTGGGAACACGTTGACGTAATAGAGAATGTAGGGTAGGATGTACATTTATTTGTGTTAATCGTCTTCATCACATTTGTTTTTATTATTACTTTAAATATAAAATTATAAACGAAAATAGAAAAATTAAACGAATTTGAATATTTAACAAATATTTGTTTATCCCTGAGTACTAATCGCAGGCGTACATCGCAGAGTGGGCAGAGGGAACCTGAGGACCTAGTGATAAGACACTCCGTTCTCATTGAGATAACTTCGTTTCTCACTACCCACCGAGTTCTAGAGCCATTGCGTGTTAAATAGCGGAACTGAATGCTTTTGTCCTGTTATCAGAGCGAGCAAGTGAAAATTTAACATTTTATTTTTCATCTGGGAATCGAACCCACCACCTGCAGTCGCACGCTTGTGCCCCAACGCCACGATTGGTGTCAATATGTCCACTGGTCTAGTCTACTCGTATATTTTTAATAAACGTTCTTTAGTTTGGAACAAACATTACTTCATAATTCAAATACCTACAGAATAGTATATAAAATATTAAAATATTTCAAGAAAGCAACAAAAGATGTTCCCTGCAAGTAAGTTTACAATTGTTCTTGATTGCGCTTGTTGTCGAGCACAGTGTTTGCGTTTCTCGGAATAAATTCGCACTACATAATATTTTTGTTCGTAACTAAGTACTTCAGAAGATTTAAAATGAAAACTTTTCCAAACATCATTACAAGAACAAAATAAAAATTACATAATGAAAAGTTAAGCGATAAAAAAAAGGATGAGGAAGAATTACTAAAATTTAACTCAAAAAGGTTAATTTTTAAAATGTTTAAAAAAATATCTATAGGAGGACAGTAGCGCAGTTGCACAAGCCTGCGACTGTAAACGTGACAATTCGATTCCCACTGGAAGAAATTAAATGTTTAATATATTATTTTCTTTACCTCTGGTTTCAAGGCAAAGCGTGGTCTTGAGTTCCGCCTCCCGGACTCGCAATGACTGCAGAATTCGGCGGAAATTGGGGAGCGGAGTGTTTAAGAAACATTCATATTTTAAGTAATGTAAAATACACTATATGTATTTTTTAAACCTTTGGCATTTCTATTTAATGTAAAATGAAAGTTAATTTCTACGTGAAATTTACCCGCTACCAGCTATGCAATCAGATATAATATTAATTTTAACTCTATCGTTTTAAATTCATTCAATGCAATATTTCTATCGAGGTCAAAAGGCGAGGCGTGAAAAGCTCAATGTGTCAATGATTCAATGAAATTGCATCGTAATTGAAAAAATATTTTACAATTGTATGACGTGTTGGCAGAATATTGGAGCAACGGGAAAAAATGAATCCAGCCCGAATAGAAATATATTGCCAATTCGATTTCTAATAATTACATACATACCTCTCTTCATACATGTCCAGGGGATCCTCATGCTTTGAGCACGGAGCCTTTGGAGGACTTAATTATACATAATTATTACATACATCCGGATGTTATATATTAGGTACTTGAAAAATGAAAGATGTACAATAATATAAAGATAAAATATATATTGTCTTAAAATATGGGGTGAAAAAATTACCGAGAAATATATGTAAAATATATATTGTTTTATATTACACACATAAAGTAAAGTTATTAAAAATGCAAAATGGAGTAGGCATCAGTATTGACAATATAAAAAATGTTTTCCAAGTAATCTAATAAAGCTGTGAAAAGTGAGTTTTCCCTCCATAATAGAGAAACATCTGCACATAATCTAATCAAACACACAATACAAGGGAGTCAAGGGAGTCAACGGGAAGTCGAAGACACAGCTACGAGTCTTGAATGAGAGCGGCCTGCTAATGAGCAGCGCGAGTTAATTGCCGACGGGTGTCGCCGTTCAACTAATGATCGAATGAATGGGTACTAATTAAACAATAGCTATTAAAAACTTGTTTTATACATTTGTGGGACATGTTTTAGAAGATTTCTATTGTTTATTACTGCGTTAATATTTGATTTGCAAAGTTCACATATTACTAGTGATTAGAGACTACGATAAATATTTTTTTCAACTTTACAATGTATTCCGCATGCAGCAAGATGGGCAGAGAGATCCTAATATTAAGACACTCCGTTCCCTCGTAAAATATTTATACTTGTGGGGTTAGAATAGATATAAAGAATCATCTTTCTTCACATATACCGTGACTTTCGGTGTTACCTTGTCAAAAAAACATTTAGGTCAACCAAAAGTATGTGAACCATACTATTACTGTACAAAGCCTATAAACTAAATTAAAAAGGAAAGAAATTAATAAGGTACCTAAAAAGGGTAGCTTGTATTTTCTATATATAGGCGACTTTTAGTAATTGCCCATGTGAGGCACTATAACCATCGGCAGGGTGTCATATAATGACTTAGATATTTGACGTAGAAATCCCTAGCGGCTTATCTCGAGAAGCCTATCGTTACGGCTTATCTTCCGCTTCTGTTTGGGAGCATGGTGAAACGTGGAAAAATAAGATAGGTTGCAAATAAAATTGGTAATTGCTTACCACAATGTTTTTTTTTTTGTATTTTGCACAATTGCACGAAATTGTTCAAAAAATATAACAATTTCTCAATGAAATTAATATAATTTTAAAGAATACTCGTAAGTAATAAGTATACGAGGCCACTTGCAGCGCAGCGGCACAAGTATGCGACTGGTGGTTGGTGGATTCGATTCTCTCAAGAAAATAAATAAATATATCAATAACCTAATAACAATGCAGGATTCATTGTTAACTGTATTTGTAATTGATATAATTTAGGAATAATAAATTATTAACATGTAAAACAAAAACAATATTTTACACAAAAAAACAAAGAAATAGATACATATATGAAATTTATAAAACAAGATGCAAACTTAGGTAATTTAAAAGCGTGTAAAATGTTGACTGTATTTTAATCCCGTCGGTCGGCTTATGTGCTTAAGTAGCCAGTAGTTTAAACGTACATTTTATATGAGGCTTAAATTTAGAATTGTATTTAGTCAGACAGGTTTTCATGCAGGCTTTACGGCAAAGCTGCTTAAAAATGAGCAGCTTTTCCAGCACCGTCAAGGATATCGGTCACAATTCACGCATACGTACCTACGAGTAGATGTTGAATCGTAAGTCGGCTCAAGAGGAGCTCCATGCATCGACACACCGCAACTGAGGATAAGGCACGTGCGAGACGCTGATAGCACCAGTCATGTTTGCTTCTACTGGAGCTGAATAGATTGACTGGATAGATTACCTACGCTTCAACTTTAAATGGGATTAAAAGGGAAGTATCAATCGATTGGCCTGAAATACGCTACCAAATGAAATTGGCATTTATTTGTGATGATGGATGGATAAAATATAAGTTTGCTCTGTAAGGATTAATAGAGTACGGGGTTAGGCTAAATAGTTAACATTAAAAAATCTATTAATATGTCAATGTAATATAAATAATTAAGTGCTTAATCAAAAGGCCAAAATAAAAATCCAATAAAAGACTTCTCCGATTTGTTTTTTCTTTACATATTTTTGAATAAAATAACCCCAGTTAAGTGCGGTGGGCATATGGTCTCATTTTATATGAAATGAACTACGAAGAGAAGTTTGTAATTTTTTTTTAATGCAATATCTATTCTTGCTTCGTGCTAAGTTTCATAATTGTAAGTCCAAGGGAAGGCCTATAGGCTTTGATTACGTTGCAAGTTTCATACAAAATGCAGCAAAATCAAAGCATAAATGTTCCTAATGAACTAGATTTTTTCTGTGCTACAAGGAACCATAGGAATACATATATTTTTCATAATAATTTTAGCTTGATACTTTCAGGCGATCTCAAGATAAATATTCATGACAGACGGACTAAAAAGTGATCCTATAAGGGTTCCGTTTATACCTTTGGCGTACGGAACCCTAAAAATGAAATCAAATCAGGTTTAATCATCTCGTTAGTCTACGAGATAGCGAGGAATATGCAAGCAACATACCTCTTACATGAAATTAGAAATCGGCTTAGGCGCGGTGCATTTATGCTGAAGGATTTGTATAAGACACCTGTGCCGGAGACAGATAACGTAAGCGATGCCTCTGAGGTTACCCACCATAGGAAATACGATAAGCCGGAAATGTAGTGAAACTAGGTATTTAGCTTTTCAAAATGTGAATAAAAATATTTCGATTGTTTAAATATTTGTTGTTTATGATATAATTTACTCTTGGAGTTCCAATACAAGAAAAAGAAATCAATCTAAATAGTTTTATCAAAATCATTTTCTAACACAGGGACGATAGAACGTTAACAATATCCTGAGATTATTTGATAGCGATGTGGCGATCGTTCTCCACACGCTTTATTTATTGTTAATAATAATTTTATTTATTTAATAATTTTGTATATGCGGGCGAAATCCGGGTGCGCGCGCCTAGCGAGCAATACGGCTCCCGCTTGACCGTTCAAGCGACAGCTGATCTTTTGTTCTCGCGGAACCGGTTACCGCCCCGATCGGCGGCCGCGCCGCCGTCGGGTGCTCGCTCGCCGGGCTGCTAATTTAGTGTGCTTTCCTCACGACTCGGGGCAACCGCACGCCTGATTTTCGTTCCGCGCCATTAGTACTTACGTATTTCCTATACATTCCTCAGCGACAACTAAGAACGTTTACTAGAAGATATCAAAAGTAAATAGAGACAATTTAAGCAAATAGGTTACGTGCTGTCGATACAAAAGACGAAAATATAACAATAATTGGAAAACAGCTGTGTGGGAGCACAGTCAGCACATCAGACACCTTCTAATACAACGTTTAGCTACGAGAATATGACGCCAGTAGAAAATTAGGTTGCTAATAGATACATAAAATGAAAATATTCTATATTAGTAAGAGACCTTGTAATGGATACATCAGTAACATAAAATTGATCCTATAATAAATTTGATTATTTAGAACCTAAAAAACGAAATACATAATCTGTTTCATTAGATTTAGGTAGATAATTCACAGCATAATTATACCTTTTATCCTCTTCTTAGCAACTTAAAAAATAAGATGCTTTCATAATAATATTGTGAAATAAAAATTGCCTAAGGTAATAAGGTTAGACAAAATAAATTCGCCGTCATTACAAGATATTCTGAAATTCATATTCAACGTAAAATAATCTTTTTTCATCTGAAATCCTAATTCGGATCTGAAATTTTCAAGAAATCTACAACAAAACAAGCTAGGGGACGTAATGACCGCACAAAATGTGTGCGTAAGAAATCGGCATTGACTTGGTATGTTTGGCAAATAAGGCCCGTGGCTGTGGTCGAGGTCTGCGCGTGACAGGAAATCTAATAACCCTCGAACGAGTGCTTCGTATAAATTTCTTACATACGTTTCTTTGTCCTTTTGTAAGATTTTTTTCTATGACTACATCACCCAAATAACAGTGTGTTCGTGCTGAATTTCATCCTACAAATAAGGAACCGGTTGAGATTTTTCAAAGATGAACGAACATAAATTTTAAACAGGTTACTGGTTATGTAAGTACATATTTATATTTTTTTAGCGTTACGCTGTATCCACACCCAGCAGGGTAGTTCCTTTGCCTTAGTTTAGTGTTAAGACACTCCGCTCCTCACTTTCCGTGACTGGGATCTATTAGTTACTACTGGTTAGTAAGTTACTTACCTACTACTAAAGGAGGACAGGAAGATACAGGCGCATATTATATAGATAACTTTAAAACAATAATTTTTTTTTATATCTTCACGCTGTATCCCGCACACAACAGGGTAGGCAGAGGGAACCTAGTGTTAAGTCACTCCGTTCCCCACTTTCTGCCGAGGCATTGCGTGTTGAGGGGCAGAACTCAACCGCACTTTGCCTCGACACCAGAACGAAGAAATGGAAATATGAACGTAGATAAATATTTCACTTCCTCGAGTCGGGATCGAACACACAACCGTCGAGTTGCAGTCACACCCTTGTGCCGCTGCGTCACGACGTCCTCAAAACGATAATAAATATATATTTTTAAGCTGCGTATATAAAAGACGTACATATGAATAGACACAAAGATTGGTTCAATGGCTCCACTGTCGAGTGTAGCAGGTAAATACAATATTTTTGTATTCACACTATTAATATGGATGGAAATATTTCGTATTTGATTCTGTTTTCAAAGATCTCTTCAAAGGCCTTACACTGTATCAACAAAAATAGGGTAAGTCATGGTTGAATGAATTGGTGATAAAGACTTTCGGCACAATGCAATGAGGCTTATTGACTATATTTCATTTACAAATCAACAAACAAATCTTATATGTAATGTATAAAATATTTTGTAATTTTGTGTGAATACATCCCAATAGGTAGGTATTATAACAAATAAAAATAAAAAAAGCTTAACCTTTTAAAACTTTTAAAAAGTTTTTGACTGAATAAAAATAGGGATTTTTTTAAAGTCACGTTGTTATTTGCACACACCAGAGTAGATAGAGGGCACCTAGTGTTAGGACACTCCGTTCCCAATTTCCCTCAAATTCTGGAGGCATTGCGTGTTAAGTGGTGTAACTCAACGCCGCCCTTTCTCGTGCGCTGAGCAAAGAAAATGGAAATATTAAACATTTAATTCCTTCGATTGGGAATCAAACCCACAAGCTATCGCGTTTCGCAATAGGGCTTTTATAGATACAAAATGTACTTAAGTCGTAAATGAAAAGCATCGTGGACGTTTAAGATATTAAGCTCCTAAATATTGTTGTAAAGGAATTCCTCTTTCCTGATCGTAACTCATCTCGTCTCCTCTCATATTACACTTTTGTAGGCCTTTTGTAGTTTGGAGGTTACAAGGGGGTTCATGCTGCCTCAAATTATGCTAAGATAAAAACTTTATGAGAATAGTAAAAATACATATGGACTTATTTATTAGAAAACTTTAATTACGAGTATATATCATCATGAACTTATAAGGCTCAGCTTTAGATTCTGGAGCTTTTCTCAGATATTTTCAGTAGGCAATTACTATTTCGAATAATAAAAATATTAAATTACACTAAAGTGTAGGTACTGAAGTAATCATATTTGTTTATTTGAAATTATGTATGGCAGAATTATTAAAATTTTAAATGTAGTTAATTTTTTACGTTTGTTTGCCATGCATAAATTTATTTATTAGGAACTATTTAGTTTTTAAAACTAGCGCCATCTGTAAAAGAAATACCTGACTATATAAACAAATACTAAGACTTGGTTTTATGGACTGTGGATTGGTAGATAGATGGCGGTGTCAGCTTATTCGTGAAAGGAGTTATATTACAACGTGAAAGAGCGAGCAAATACTTTAGTCAAATTCATTTGACGCAATACAGTAAAATAGAGGTAGTGGTGTTTTTCTGCAATCGTGTTGTAATACAAAATTATGGAAAGATTTTATGATGAAAACAATGATGTATCAGCAATATTTTTTGATTTAGACAATACTCTAATACAAACCAGGAAGGGAGACAGCAAGGCTTGTAATAAGGTTAGTGATTTTTTTAATATTTTGACATTGCCATTTGCCACGGTCATGGGAAGTCGGAATGAAATACGAAGTGAGTGCGCGCGCTGTCATCGTTGGATTTTACGTCGTTGAGAATTTCGTTTTACATCGCTTGCACCCGCGTGTTTAGCGTTCACGTTCCAGTGTGATATAAATAGATGTTTCATAGTTGGAGAACGTGAGCTCGACGTCCAGATTTAGTTATTTTGGAACAGAACTCGCGCTAATTATAAAGGTGATGTAGACAGTTCGCTCGATTCGATTGCTCCGCGCTCAGAGTAGCGTGTGCTGCGTTTTGTGTGCACGTCGAGTGCTTTGCTACGATGGGAGACATTTCCGAGCCAATAAAAAAATGCATACTCATTTTAAAATTAGCTAAAAGTGACACTGAAAAATTTGCTGCGCTGTTTATGGTGACAAAATTGGTGAAGAGCAAGGACTGTAATGCTGCAGCAAAGAAAGCATTATTTGAGGCGATTGGCTTTAAATTTTTAAAGAAGCTTTTGACAGGCAATAATAGCCAAGATGACTGTCCGCCGTCCGTTTACAAATCCGTCGCCTTATCCATACTCACTTGTTTTTGCAACGAACCTGAACTATCAACGCATCCTGAAATGCTGGCCAACATACCTGTGTTCCTTGACATAGTGCAAACATCAGACAATGAAGATTATGATGATAACCTCATTATCATTAGTGAAGCCTACACATGCCTACAATGCATTGCAGAACATGAAGCTGGTCAAAAAGCTCTCATCGAAGTTGGTGCTATTACCAAAATGTCAGAAATTTACTCTCATCAAAGCTTTCAAACTGATGAAGCTCTTAATATTCTTGTGAAACTAGTTAGTAGATATGGCCCTGAGGCATGGGGTAATGATCCCAAGCCTTTTCATGCATTGGTAAACAAAATTGCATTGGATTTTGCTACAGATCAATCAGAGCGAAAATTTGAATTGGCTACCATATTGAGTGCTTTACTGTATAGCTGTAACAAAGCAACTGTATTACCAGGGTCATCGGATGAGACTTGGCCACAAAGTATCTATAAGGCCCTCTATGATATTTTAACAAGTAAAATTGGCAAAAATCAAAGAGATCCTGCTCTTAAGCTTGCAGCAAATATTATTGATTTGCTTGGTGTAGAATGGACATTCAATGATGAAGAAAACCCCAAAAAGTTCTTTTTATTATTATTACAATTATGTGCTATTGAGGTACGAATGCAACTTGAAGATAGAAGTTTTAAACAAGCCTTCTCAAATGCTGAACTGGTTACTGCTTGCTTTATTGTGTTAGAATCTTCTATCAACTATATGGGCACTGACCAGTTAGACTTGGAACAAAAAGAGAAGCAATCTGTGTACACCAGTCTCAAAGGGGCATTCAACGCTGTTGTATCAATTTTAACTAAAGTTTCTAATGACAAAAACAAAGACAAACTTCCAGATGCTGAAAAAGTTTTTATATGTGCAATGGTAAGAGTACTAGTTGCATGGATTGCTCAAGAAACTACTGCTATGAGAGAACAAATTTACAACTTGCTGCCATTTATATTTACCCTTGCAAATGATTCTTTCCATGCATATAGAGCAAGGAAGTTAGCTGAAAAGAACAAATCTGATGGAGAAGCCATGGACTCTGATATATCTTTGATGGGGCAAATTGATTTATTACGCTTGATGCTTCCTGCATTATGTCATCTTGTTGTGGAAGACAAAGCTAGAGATATTGTTTTAAATTTGAAACAAGAGGATATTTTATATGAAGCAATGAATTTCCATTGGTCAATTGTGCATTACAAAAAACCTCCCATTCCTAAGTCAGAGAGAGGAAAAGTTAAAACTCAACCAGAACCAGAGTTAGACCCTCAGGTACTTGAAGATATGAAAGATTCAAGAGCTGCAATGGTTAGTCTTTGCAACATATTCATGAACCTGACAGTATTGGCACCAAAAGTAGTAGAGAATAGCATGTTATTTAATACTCTGCTTAAATTCATATTCAATAACTTACCTGAATTGAAAAACATCCCTGAAAACCTCGTTTTACATGGGCACCTCGCAGTTTTAGGACTCCTCCTTCTCAAGCAACAGGCGGGTAAAGTAAAGAAAAATGATTTCTCTATATGCCGTTACATACAATCAACTATAAGATTTCTTTGGGATGCCTACAATGTTGATGAGTCAAATGATCCTAATGCATTAGTTGTATCAATGACATATAAGGAAAACTGGAATGAAATTGCAGATTTATGGTTTTTGGGAATGCAAACCTTGAGTGGTGTTTTAACTACAATCCCTTGGATCTCAGAGTTTGCTATAGAAAGTGGTTGGGCACAAGGAATAGCAGAAATGTTGGTTAAAGTCAAAGTTGGTACATTAGCTCCTAATGTAAAGTCTGCATTTGAAGACTTCTTATGTAGATTAGTAGATTCAAATGACAGTGCCATACCAGTCCTTAAAAAAGGTGGTGCCTTAAAAATGTGTCGGAATCACAGAATGATGGATTTAGGCAAAAAACTATTTGGTGACTAATTACAAAATCATGCTTTTGATGTTACATACAGATGCTTTTTATACTGAGACTATGAATAACACTTAATTATTATTTTTGATTGAAAGGTACATTGTTCATTTTCTGTAAATATTATATAAATATTAAGAGTTATTTGTTACATTAGTACGAAATAAATATATACATACTTATATTAATAAGAAATAAATATTTTGTCACAATATTCATAAAGAGTTGAGTCTTAATAAATGGTGTTGCATTAATGTGTTTTTTATTACATTATACTTTTTACTAAATACATAGTATCTAAAATTTAAAAAAAAAAAATCTAATTATATTTAATAATTGTGTACAACTGTAGTTGTCTACTAGATTAGTATCATCTTACGAACATGACTAGTTGCCAAGGAACAGGTGATTGTACTGCAGTTAGAGTTAAGATCATTGCCCTCATACTATTCCTGGATTAGACACTTCCTTTTGCTCGACAAGTTTATGTTACTTTCATTTGCAGTCTAAATAACTACTTTAGTGTGTGAACAATTTGTCTATACCTTATTTGTTTTATGTGCTTGTATAACAGAAATTTATACTGTAATAAAATATTAATATATTGCCACTATTAATAATTTTCTTTGAGTAGTAAATAGCGTAACCCGACGTCACGCTTTATCTTCCAAAAGGAGAAAATAAAATATTAAAAAAATTAAAAAACATTACTGTCACATTGAATCAGATACCAATTTTTAAATGGCATCCCACAATAATAAGGTTACTCATTAGCAAAGAAAAAAGTCTTAAACAATAATTAATATTTTAACCAGATTGCTTGTGAATATTTCATTTTTTTTTATTTTTAATTTAACGCTGTATCCCGCATATAGCCGGGGTACGCAGAGTGAACTTAGTATTAATACACTTCATTACTCATTTACAGCCGAATTTTCGAGTGTGTTGTGTGGCTGAACTAACCGCCACCATTTTTCTAGTTACCAAAAGAAATAAAAATATTGAATATTTCCTACATAGTGGGAATCGAACCCACACGTCCCATTTGTTGTGCCATTGCGTCGCGACGCCCTCAATAATTTCATAACAACTACTTTTTTTAGCTTCTCTCTGTATCCCGCACATAGCCTAGGGTAGGCAGAGAGGATGCGGGAACCTAAAGTTTAGACACTTCCGTTCACCTCTTGCCACCGAATTATGGAGGCATTGCATAATGAAGGGCGGAACTGTACCGCGTTTTTCCTCGTTACAAGAACGAGTAAATGAAAATGTTGAATTGGTATTTCAGTTCCCCGAGTGGAGAATTGAACCCACAAACTGTCTCATTTACAGTCAAACGCTTCTACCTCTGCGCTACTAATGTCCTAATATTATTACATATTTTATAGTTAAACATATATTAAACTAGCGACCCCCTCGCGGCTTCGCCCGCTTTAAATACTGGATTATTCATATAATGTATGTTTGCAAAGCACTTAAGATAATGTGAAAATTAATTAAACCCCAATGCAACCCGCATTTTCTTAGTTTCAATAAGGATTTTCAAATTGTTTTACACACCAAGGATTTTTTAGTAGGGACCGTAATTTTAAATCTGTGCTACTAATCTTTTCAAGTACTTATTAAAATATATTTAAATGACTATTTTTAGATAGTTAAATGACTGTTTTTAAACGGAAGAAATTATAAACAAAAGCCTACCTACTAATAACTACTACAAAAAATATGAAACCAAATATATCGCGCTCAAATAATACATTCAACTCCAATTATCCAATACGTGAAACGCATCTAAATCTTTGTTGCTATAGAGGCAGGCGGGTTTTTTTTCGAATTTGTGGTTAATGCTGAAGAGAGTATTCTGTCCCTGATGAAAAGCAAGAACTACTGCCTGTGAGGAAAATTAAATAGAATCGAACCCGGGCCGCCCGCGTGGCAGGCTAGCATTCTACCACTAAACCACCGATGCGTGTAAGGCAGGCGGGCGCGGCGGACGCGCTTGTAGAAGCAAAACGTCACGAGGCGCGCAGGGACGCATGGCGAGTGGCGAGCCGTTTCGCAGCAAGGATTTTTTGATATTGTAACAACTTCTAAAGTACTTATTAAAATGAAAAACAGTAAAAGACAGTTTTGATCTAAGGTAGGGTTGGGTAAGGGATAAGTGAAACTTGAGTAACATACAGCTGATGTGTCAACGGCGGGATGAGTCAACAATTAAATGCGTTTTTTCTCTAAAACTATTCGCAATTTCGAAATTGTGTAAAAAGCTAATTTTATCTTCGTTTAACGTAGAAAATTAATAAACTATTTTAAAGAATAAGGATTAATACCATAATGGAAAAATATCCCTCACAATAAAAAATATATTGAAATTACTATTTCTAGACAGAGAAATGATCACTACACGTTATCCTTAAAAGATACGAATATGCTGTCGGTGACTTTTTTGTAGATCTTATTAAGAGTACAGTACATTATTTTCATGTAGTACTTACCATTAAAGCAGCGCATGCGCGAAAGTGTACCAACGAGTAGGACTTTATACACATTTATCTTAATTATGTTAACTTACATAAGAATGTACAAATAATAAACTATATATAAACCTTTCCTGAGAAATACTCGGCATAACGGTGAAAACCGCATCAAAATCCGTTGGGTGGTTTAGAAGAAGAAGAGTAAGAAAGTTCAGACAGACAAGAAAAGCGACTTTGTTTTATAAGATATAGGATGTTAATTTATTTACACTCTACTGACAATTTGTTAAATAATTACAAAACTATAACCTTAGAGCTGTGATATATTTCGTAATAACCAAACAACTCAAAACAAGTTTTTTTACACAATTTGAAATATGTACCTATATTAATGGAGATAGATAACAGCGTTGATAAGATTGTCAATATTTGTAAATAATGAAATGATGAGATTAGAAACAATATGAATAACAAAGCCCTACCCTATGCAGAGGGAAGCCAGTGTTAAGACACTCCGTTCCCCATATTCCGCGACATTCTGGAGGCATTGTGTTTTTAGTGGCGGAAATTGCAGTTTGCGAAGAAATGAAAATATTAAATATTTCAATTTCTCGAGTGGGAATCGTACCCACGACCTGGCGCGTTTACAGGCACACTTTGTGTCCACGGATAGTCTCGATTCATCTCTATTTTTTTCGTTTTCATCTAATTTTTGTCTATAATTTTTGGCAGCTTGTTGAAATACTAGACCACAAATATGGCTTACCCCACGAAGTGGCAGCAGATAGTGCCTCCACTTTCCTTCGTGCATTTAGGGCCAGACCTGACGACGAGTCGTATGCAATAGATGAATGGCCTACGCATCTATGGCGAAACTCGTTGCCGAAAAACTATAGGCACATTGCCAGTGAGTATATTTTTAAATTGTTTTAAAACATTATAAAGTAACTTTTCTATGACAACTACACGCTCGGACTCTTTAAATAAGTGTTGAGTGGACTGTTGTGTTGAGATAATAACCTGGTTTTGTATTAGATAAATTGTTTTGTTAATTTAGATATGTTATAAAAATCTAAAAAATATATTTGTGGCATTTAATAACGTAATAAAACTAAAAAAATATGTTTTTGTCTGTTTATCTCTGCGTTTGTTCACGCTAATCTCAGAAACTGCTTAACCGATGTTTTCCCCATAACATTAATTGTCTGTTTTTATTCAGTCGGTTTATTAATGCAGTTTAGTAAATTAATTATGCAGTTGAAGTGGGCGAAGCCGCGAGCAGGTCGGTAATATAAAATTAAAATTATTTTCGTTTTGGTACATTATGTGCGTACCTCACTATAATTCTGTTTACATTCAAATTTTACTGGTGATAAAAGTTAAAATAACTACTGCATTAGAACGTCACGAAATGCATAACAATAGTATAAATGGATGTTATAATTTACTTGTTCCAGAAAATGTAGCGACTGAATGGTTAAAATTAAGGTTTCAATATTTAGCATTGACGCCAGATGTGATACACCTTTTAGAAACATTGAGGTACGTTGAAAAAGATACACATACGTATTATGTTATGCAGAAATATTTATTATTTTAAACACTTAAAATATTTCTTCATGATATTCTTAGGCTAAAATATGAATATTGAGGGCAATTACTCTGTCAAATCTATTATAATATGAGAAGTTAATAACATATATCTTGCACTTCAAAATGTATTTACATAGTGATTGCTCATTAAAGTCAAAAGTTGTTTTGAGATTTGTTTTAAACAAATACGAAGTAATAGTTGGAACTTTGACAAAATGCATCGCAGCGCAACTATGAGTGACTACTAATTTCGAGACAACTTTGGATATTGAGTTTGCATGGTGTTATGTGGTTGAGTTCTCAAACGATCATCGTCACGGTGGACAGCCTTAAGGTACCCTCATCATAAACCGCCATTGGCCATTCCCATCGTTACATGCATGCCACATAATACTGTGTACACACGTATCATCTGATTTTCCAAAATGTCACAAAGTCAGCCCCAATATTTGCGGAGATAAATTATTATTTTATTTTTTTTAAAACGCTTTTCAGTTTAAATTATCTCAGCTAATGTATTGGGCTGGCTTGAACGCATGTCGCTAATAAATGACTTGTTTTTCAACAGTTGTTGCTCAACGAGTGACTAAACTCTGGGCGCCGCGTGCGCAACACGTAGGTTTGAATTGTATTTGTAAAATATATGAGGGAGTACAACATGAAGGTAATGACTATTGCCTCAAAAATTTTTATTGAACAATGGAAATACTTCAACCCAATAGTTTGCTTATTTTTTTTAGGTCGTAAGTAAATCCCACGAAGTATCTTCATTGTGTACTGTAAATAACGCTATGTTGATTAGTAAATGAAGATGGATCAATAATGTTGCTCTAAAATACATTTTCAAATTTCAACATGGTGTAATTTTAAGATGCTTTCAGTTTTACATATAATTTGTAAAGTTAATTATATGTGAACTAATATCAAAATGACCTTGCATATAAATAAAATGTTACAAACAACTGTAAAATTAAAACAAAATATGCAAGGTCATTCTCCCATGGGTGTGGTTTGGAATGGGTAGAAAATGATACAAAACCCTAACCACTACTACATCCATGGCGTTGTGTGCTGAAACACCCTATATTGGATATAACAAATGCTGGTCAATGAATGTGGCACAGGGAGGATTACCTTCTGGGTTTGATCACGAACGGGCCGTCCCGAGCCCAGTGGCAGAAGATCGAGCGTCTGGGCCTCCGCAAGTACTTCGACTGCGTCCTCGTGTCCGGGGACCTGCCCTGGGAGAAGCCTGACCAGAACATCTTCTTGGAGGCCTGTAAGCTTCTCAACGTGGAAGCGAGGACTTGCATCATGGTTGGAGATAAATTAGAAACGGATATTAAGGTAATGGTCAATGCTAGTCACATACAAGTGGGAAGCTCTGTAATATCGGCATGCAGCAGTTGCAAGTTGGATTTATGCAAACAAAACAAAATATATTTTGCCTTGGCTTTTCCAATATTTACCATATTTCATTGATTTGATTGAATTATATGAAATAACTGTTTTATTGACATCTATATTATTGACTCCCACCGACGGGCGACACTCTTACGTTTAAATCTCGCAAACTGCATAATAGTTCTTAATACAGTTTTCAATAATAACATTTTTATAGAGGAAACATTATGAATATAATACAAATATAAATATTCGAGATTGTTTCAAAGATTCCTTCATTCAGGTGATGTCGTAAACAACTCATTGTGCTTATCTGCCGAAATAGCCTTGGCCACATCTAGAGCTACTTTTTGTAGGTCCTGGACTTTAACTATGGACACAAATGTTCGTGCAAATGTTTTTTTTTTTAAATATTTTTCAGGGCAAATTTTAAGTAAAATTTCTGGGGTGAGCATGGCGGGCCCCTCCCCCTGTTTCCAGCCCTGGAAATAGCACTAATAACCCCTCACTAATACCTCTCACAAATTGGGTCTACTCTAAATTAAATTTTTACATTCCAGGGTGGAAAAGAAGCAGAATTAGGTGGTACAGTATGGATTCCCTTGCGATACGATGAAATGGACTCCGATTTACCAGATTTCAAAATACAAAAGGTGACAGAGTTACCAGAAGTTCTGCCGAACTCACCAAAACTTAAAAAGAAAACAGCACAACAGTGTATGTGTTGATGGTATGCATTTTGACAAAACATATACTATTTAAATATATGTTCAACAGTATCAATTAGATCTATATCAGTATAAATTCAAAAATCTCTGAGTTGCTACACTAGTAGTTCTCACTTTGCTTATATTCTCTAGATTTAGACAATATTTTGTCTGCAACTAAAATATTTGTGATTAAATTAAAGGGTTTTGGTATTTCATAAGAAATTATAGAAATTCTATATTCTATAGATTTTCAAGCAGTTATTATTTATACATTTTGCTAAACTATAGCAACACTAGTTGACATTCCTAACAGGAACATGTTGTATTTCTGAAATTCCTAGAGCTAAACAATAGCTTGCCATGTTAATACCATTAAGACTTGTTCAACATTTTTCTTTCTCTTAGTTTTTTTTTATTTTTCGTACCAATGCTTTATTGAAACATTTCAATATATATGGGTGTTTATTTTTTATTTTTAATAATAGATATATATGCAAAATAAGCCATCAGAAGTACAAAATGGAATTTATTTATAGTACAAAGTATATTGTTATACTTTATTGTTGTTCTATATATAAGGTTTGTTAAAAATTAAGGGTATCCATTTTAATTATATTTTGTCTCACAACTAAAGCCATTTATCCAATTTTAATGTGATTTTACAGGAAAAATATTATACCTCCATTGCTTGACCTCAATATTAAAATTACCTCACGCAAGTCTTACTTTCTTGTGATACTTTGTTCCTTCAAATTTATAGGCTTACTTCAGCTTTAAGAGATATTTTATCTATATTTTTCTAATGCAATAAAAGAATATTTTTTTGCTTAATATTAATGTACTATAAATACTGTTCCTAATAAAATGTAAAAAATTCTTTAAGATACAATTTCAATCCTAGTATAAGTAAAGTGATGTTTAAAGTAAAAATTGTAAAATAATAAAACTTATTTTTGTACCTAAATAAACATAATTTTTTGTATGATGCTAAATATTAGGTTTTATTAGATTTTGGGCAGACTGCATGATGTGATATGTACTTTAAAATAACACTTCTTTAAATGTATATATAAAGAAAAGAGAGTTGGTTATAAGAATAACTATTATTCAGTACTTTTATATAAGGCCAATTTTTTTGAATTAATATGATAAAAGAATGTGCTTATCTTATTTTTATTACTTTGATGGTTATTTTTATAACACCCAGCTTGTAATGAGCATAGTTATCCTAGGCATATGTTAGTATAACTTAGGTGCTAATAATTTGTTAATTTTCAAATAATTTATTGAATGTTGTGACTAGTATTTAAATGTATCAAAATTGGTAGACTGATGTGGGTAAATTAGATATATGTTTAACTCTTATTATGTAGTAGTAATAATAGGATCATCTGAATCTAATTCTATCTTTTATGTTCAATACATCTTTGTAGATAATAATGACTTTTATTTCTAGGAAACCTATAGTTATATTCACAATTTTTTCAAAGATTTAACATAATATTTTTTTTTTATTTAATATTAAACATTCAATAAAAATTCAAAATAATAAAAATAAATATTTTCTCCATAATTTTATTTATAACTAACATTATACTACTACAGTAAAATTATTAAGCAGTTCTCAACATTTTAGCTTCTCTCCTCTCTTGTAACATTTTCTTTTGTTCTTCAACTTTAATTTTCCTCTCTGCCAAGAATTGACCATATTCCTGAACAAAAATAAAAAAATCCTTAAATAACATAATTAATTAAATGATTATGATGGTTGCTGGTGTGATCCCCACATGGAGAAATAAATTTATCAATTTCATATCTCACCTACACACATTCTCCAGCCAGACAAACAAATTGGTATTAAAATAAAAATTATAATTTATTGCAATACCATGGTTGAAATGAGTGAGTATACTAAACATTTACCTTAGGATCAAGTTCTTTAACAATTTCGATACCACATGTTCTAGCAGTTGCTATAAGCATTGTGCAGATTTCTTTCAATGGTTTCCACTCAAGAGGAGGATCTTGCGACTTTATTTTGGCAATTTCATATATGTGCTTTAGTGTTACTTTTCCACAAGTTTCTCTTACTAGAAAAATATTACAATATTAGAAAGAATAAGGGAATATATACATAAAAAGAAAAGGTTATAGCATACCTGGTTCCATCGCTCCACGACTAACACCAGCAGCTTGTTTCAAAAAATACGACGAAGGTGGCTGATGGATCATTAACTGATAAGATCTATCTGGATTAACTTTAACTCGAGTAGGCAACGGCACCCCTTCTTTGATATTTGCTGTACGTTCATTAAAATCTTTACAGAAAGCTGCAATATTTATGTTACGCTAAAAATATTAAAAATTAAGTTATACGCTCTATCCAAGATACAAGAATTGAAAAATATTATTAATAGTTTACCTGTCCGAGCATTGGCCCTAGAGGAGGACCTGCTGCTGCCATTCCTGCAGGAATATTAGTCCTTAACTTAGAAGAATGATCAATTTTATCAGCTACCTTTTTCATAGATTTCAAACGAGTTACGGATTTAGACATTTTGAATTTATGTACAAGATATGAGACGTATAATATTAATACAAATATTATTTACGTAACTTAAATGTATGTTTTGAAAAATAAATAACCTCAAGATTTGAGGCCCTACTTCATATTTTTATGTGACATTACAGTTGAGTTCTGTAATAAAAACTATAAAAGTGACATAATTGATAGTAGACAAACAAAAGTTATAATATCAACTTACTAATTTCTTTGTTTCAGACAAAATTATTAAATTAGAGAAAAATAAAATAAGCTTTTTTAAGAGTCTAAATTAAGCAATAATAAAAATATTGTATTGCTTATACAGATTCCTTTAGACCACTATACTTTTTAATTCGTACATTGGCAATACTAGAATAATTATGTCAATCTTTTATTGCAATTTGCAATATTATACTATGTCTTCGTATTGCCGTCATATTTTTTAAGAAAGAAGAGCTCTTTATAAATAAATTATTAAAATAATGCTTATACCTCTCTTGATCTAAGTTTAATGATTACATTCGTGCTATATTGAAAACAATTTACAACTTTAAAGCTTTATGTATTATGAAAATACGTGTACCATTGTGCATTGTTAGTGAAAATATGTATGCGTTTTGTAAATAATCCGTAGATAGTTATATTGTTGAAAATGTGGTCATTTTTTTCTCGGGATCCCACTAAGGATTTTCCTTACGAAGTAGGGGATCCAGTACGTGGCCTAGAAGATAAAAGTGTCTGGACACTACATAAGGGCAAGAAAAGGGGCACTCAAGATGAAGTATCAATATTTTTGTTTGATGTCAACAAAAGTTCGGAAACCCTTTTCGATATTGCTAAAGCCTCTTTAAAGAAATTAAAGACTATGAGACACCCAAGCCTTTTACATTATTTAGATAGCTGTGAAACTGAAAAATTTTTATATGTAGCAACAGAATATGTAGAACCTTTAGCAACTCACATAGAAGATATGAAACTAGAGGGTCCCCAGCGTGAATTATTCCTAGCATGGGGTGTATTTCAAATTACTGTATGTATTTTAGAATGTTATATGTTTCAATATATTGAGTAATATATAACAATTTTTGCTTTTGAATTATATACCAAGCATATGCTTGAGAGAAATCTTCCCTTTTTAAATAACTTTATCAAAAACATTAAAATATTTTTGTTCGCAGAGAGCATTATCGTTTTTTAATAATGATGGTAATATGAAACACAATAATGTGTGCTTATACTCTGTTTTTGTAACGCTGGCTGGAGAATGGAAACTCGGAGGATTTGAGTTTCTTACAGCACATGGGCAGGATAATTCTAATCCCATGCCTATTAAAATATTACCTGCCTTAGAAATATATGATCCACCAGAAAAAAAAGATTCAACTAAATTGAAATCAGTAACTAAATGGTAAGAAAATAAAAATAAATGTAGTGTCATTATAATATTTACAAAAAAATAAACATCTTCACATTTTTCCCTAAATAATTGTGACATGAAGTGTTGAGTAGAATTCAATTTAAATATAATATTACTGTCATTTTATAATATAAACAATAATTGTGTACAATATAAGTTAAAATTTTATTTCAATGAGAATAATTTGTGTTTATTACTTATTACAATTGAGACAATCACTGTCCCATTTATCATGCATGCTATGGAGTATTCAATTGTTTTTTGCTATTGAGGTTATTACTCTGGCCTACTTTAAAATGATAATGTATTAGTGTTGTTGTGAGGCAACATCTTAAAATTGATCAAACTATTTCACTTTACAATATATTTATTTAAAACATTTTTGTATTTTCATTCAACATTTATATCTATATTCATAAAATAAAGTAGTTTTAAAGAAATTGATTCATACTTCAACTTTTGTAAATTATGAACTACTTTCAATACAATTAGATTAGAATACAATACACAATATATATTTTTTCTCAATTTCATGCTGTACTCCCAGATATGTCTCAGGGCATACAGAGAGAACTTATTGTTAAGAGGCAGAACTCAATGATACAAAGTGTGAAGCACACAACTGATGCAGTTAGTCAGATTCTGTTGCACTGAGATTCAATTAGTTCGATTACTATGTTTCATTAATGTATTATTGCATTATTACATCCATATATACACACAACTTCCACAACCCAAAGGTTGCTTAAGAGAATAAGACAAGAGACCCTATTAAGCAATATAGGCACCTTATTGCACATTTTATTTTTATTTTTGCTTTTATATATGTGACATATAATGTTTAGTAATATACTGTTACCAGCTCATCAGATATGTGGGGTTTGGGCTGCCTCATATGGGAAGCGTTCAATGGACCATTAACAAACCAACCAGCATTGAAGACAGTAGATAAAATACCAAAACAATTATGTACACTTTACTGTGAATTAGTCAGTGCTAACCCTGCCTCGAGACCTAACCCAGCTGATATTATTACAAGGTATTTAATTTATTTTACAGAGTAGGCCCTAGTAACTAGATGGACCTAATCCCTACTTTGGTACTTTGTTTCCCACTTTCCCTCCCAACTGATATATAGAGTGGTGTAACTCAACGCCCCAATTTGTGTTTGAACAGTTAATAATAATTTTTCAATATTAAGTTAAACACCTTTCTTTGGAATTATTATTTTATTATGTAAAAAAATGCGTAAGTAAATTACTTGCATGCTAGAGTGGAATAAAGAAATCAATATTATTATTTATAAGGGAACACTGTTGTGAGTGCTACAATAAAGAAATACTTTGTCCTAGAAAAAGATTTATTATTTTGTCATCATCTCATTTCAGATGTCGAAAAATAGGTGGTTATTTCAAAAACGATCTTATAGACACCATGCTCTTTCTAGAAGAAATACAAATCAAAGATAAAATGGAGAAGGCAAAGTTTTTCTCAACATTAAGCAGCTATTTGGATAATTTCCCTGATGCTGTGTCCATTCACAAAATCCTGCCTCAATTGCTTACTGCATTCCATTATGGTGATGCTGGGTCGGCTGTACTGGCACCTATGTTTAAGGTATTTAAAAGTAGGTTATTTTCTTCAGTGGCTGTCATGGTCCAGCAGCATAACGTGAGACAGTAAGTACGACGATTGTGAGTTCGATTACCACTCAAGGGTATGAATTATTATATTTTCGTTTTCTTTGCTCAGGTTACAAAATATTAAAATAATTTCAAAATTGAGGAAATAGTGTAGTTGGTGTTAGCTTATATTTGTGGATTTCAAATGAAGAAGGGGAACTTCAAATGTTTTTAAACCATTGAAACGTTTATTGAGTTCTTATACACATAACAGTTGCATAGCAAATATGAATATAATTGTTGGAAATTGGAAGGTTCATTTAAGCGCACAAAGCGAGCCGATGACGCTATGCTGTCTCTCTCTTTTCTTGAAAGTGTAAACAAGTACCTTAATACTAGGTTCTACATAAAGAATACAAAAAGATAATCTATCATATTTCTTTATTATATTTTAGTTGGGTAAGTTATTAGAAGATGCAGATTACCAAAAGCAAATAGTACCATGTGTAGTGAAATTGTTTGCTTCAAACGACAGGACCACAAGATCGAGGCTGTTACAGCAATTGGATCAATTTATAATGCACCTACAGAATTCTACTGTGAGTATAAATAAAGATTGTAGAGGTTTCTCAATTAAAGAAACCTATAAATCTTTTAACTAAGTAGTATGTAAAATACTTAGTTGGTGGCGATATATATAAGCTATATATTATAATATGTGGTAGAAACGGAAGTCTCTTAGTTAGAACAGAATGTCATAACACTAGGTTCTCAGGTTCCCCCTGCCTACCCAGAAAATATAATAAATGCCTATTGGATTTTGCTACCTGTTAGTAAGAGTAATATATAAGAGTAGTTTCAATCAAATCAGCCTATTCGGGGCCATTGCTGGCCACACATAGGCCTTCCCCAGGATGCGTCATAGCCTTCGATCTTTCGCCTTCCGCATCCAGCCGAAGCCAGAAACCAGCTGATGAGTAGTATTGTTATAATAAAATTATATTTAAAATTACTGTAATTAATAAAGTAAACATTTGTTACTAGGTTAACGACCAAATATTTCCACAAGTAGTACACGGTTTCCTGGACACCAATGCAATTATAAGGGAACAGACAGTGAAGTCAATAGTCCACCTGGCACCTAAACTGAACTACAATAACTTAAATGTTGAAGTGCTGCGCCATTTTGCGAGGTTACAGTCCAAAGACGATCAGGGTGGAATCAGGTTTGTATGTTATTCTGAATTTGATTTATGTAGACTATACTAAAATCGAAAATAAATTAAAATATAAATATTATGTAAGTTTCAATTCCCTTAACAATTAATATTTTTATGTTATGAAACTTGATAACTGTTTTATTCTTAGATACTTTGTTCGACTACCACTTATTATTTAAGATGATGCAGCTCAAATTTTGTTATACCAGAATATATCATTTTTTAATCATAATATAACCAATAATTTCCAGGACAAATACGACAGTGTGCTTAGGTAAAATTGCAGCACATTTACATCCACAAATCCGACAGAAAGTTTTGGTGTCAGCTTTTGTGAGGGCCACAAGAGATGCCTTCCCACCAGCAAGACAAGCTGGGGTACTAGCGCTGGCTGCCACTCAGCAGTACTTCTTATTATCAGAAGTTGCCAATCGAGTATTGCCAGCCTTGTGCCCGTTGACTGCCGATCCGGAGAAGCAGGTGGGTTTTTATTTATTTAATTCTCTGACCAAATACTTGCTTGCACTAGTGTGGCAAGGTGGTGGACAGCCATTTAGTAATATGCCGTATTATCGGAAGTTGCCAATCGAATGTTGCCAGCTTTGTGCGTTTTACATGATGCTGATCTGGAAAAACAGGTGAGTTTAATTTTATTTAAACACAAAAACCCACAAAAATCTTTTTTTACTAGTGTGGCATATAAGTCTAGTGACACTGACCACCACTCCGCAATCCTTTATTGAGAGAAGTTGCCACTTAGCAAAGTAGATAGACAGATAAAATTCTTTATTGCATACACAAACTGTAAGTACAATTAAAAAAATACTTCTTATTGACTGAAAAGTTTCCAGAAAACAAGATCAATTCAATTTTATTACATTTTCCCACAAAAAAGTCGTTTTCATTATTGCAAGCTGTTTTTTAATCATATTAATTATTCTCTGTGCATTGCAGGTCCGAGATGCTGCATTTAGAACAATAAAAGGTTTTCTTGGCAAGCTGGAGAAAGTTTCTGAAGATCCTAGCTTAAAAGAAGGAATGGGTAAGTCACTAATAATTAGAACAAGATGTCATTTTTTTTTGGATTCAATATGCTTGTCAATATGTCAATTTTTACAACAAAACAGTTTTTTTAACATACTTTAAGATTGTTGTCACTATAATGCCCACGCTCCCATTGCACAATGTATACATTTTGAGTGTTACTTGAACCCTGAACGCAACCACAAATGACCGCTCTGAAGCGACAATGGCTTTGGAATTTGAATTTATTTTATAATTCGACTAGCGAGTTTTGGTTGCCCTGAAGTTAAGTTTCCTGAGTTTTTGTGTACCCTATTCTTAACAGTAGAATTGTTTTGATCGTGTTTCATAGAGGCGGACGTGCACACGGCGACGCCGTCGCTGTCTAACGCGGCGGCCACGTGGGCGGGCTGGGCCGTCACCGCCGTCACCGCCAAGTTCTACCGCTCGCATTCGGATACGGCGCGCGTGCAGCACGCGCCCAAGTCCGTGCTGTCCAAGCCTGGCTCCTTGGGTACGTAGACTATTACCAACACGGCAGCAAAATATAAGAACACAGATAAAATGTCTTAAGACCTCTAACCCTTGAGAGATGCCCTTGGACATGTGAAGCATTTTTGTTTATTATCAGCTCCACAACTCCAAAATCTGTATTATTACATGATAACGATATAGTTTTTTTATATTAATTAGCTTACGGCGTCCTGAACATCATCTGTACCAAATAAGCAACAAAATTTATGTAATAAAATATATACAAACATCCAGAACAACCGTCGTCGAGTAGCATGTCGACGACGACGTCGTCGGTGACGTCGATGACGTCGCTCGAGCACAGCGAGTCCGCCTCCGACTACGACCCCGAGCACTGGGACATGACGGCGTGGGGCGAGATCGATTCCAGTGCAGGTAGTTTTTAAATAAATACATTTTAATCACTTTTTTAGGCTTCACTCTGTATCCCTCTCATAACATGACATAGGTAGCGATAACAGGACCCTGGTGGTAAGACTCTCCATTCCCCATTTTGTTTATTCAGGCATTGTGTGTGTTGGAACTCAACGCCACGTTTTGCCTTGTTATCAGAGAGAACATTGTTTTTTAATATTAATGTTTAAGTAATTTCTAAAGTAATATTTGAATGCATTAATAACTAGCGTACCTAACGCGGCTTCGGCCGTTTAAACTTGGTATTATATTATTGCCAGCCAGATACATAAATTGTAATGCTCTGTTTAATTCTAATGTATAAGCTATTACAGTAAAATTTCATCTAAATCCGTTTAGTATCCTCGAAAACTTTCATATTTATAATAGTAGTAGAACGAAAAGAAAATATTAATGAACAAGGTATAAGCGTTTGACTGTAAACGCGACACGCGCGTGTTTGCTTCTCACTCGGGGTAATGAATTATTATGTAACTAGCGGCCAGCCCGCGGCTTCGCCTGCGTGAACTAGGTTACTATTAATCTCTGTCTCCATGAGTACCTACGTCCTATAAGTGACGTCTATGCAAACTTTCAACCCCAAAAATAACCCCTTAGAAGTCGAATATTGCAAATTCCCGTCTTAGCGAGCACCTTCGTCTTATAAATAATTCCTATGCAAAATTTGAGATTCCTAGCATTTGTAGTAACGAAGTTTCATACAAACTTTCAACCCCAAAAACAACCCCTTAGAAGTCGAATATTGCAAATTACCGTCTTAGCGAGCACCTACGTACGTCCTATAAATAATTCCTATGCAAAATTTGAGATTCCTAACACGTGTAGTTTCTGAGATTTCGTGATGAGTGAGTGACCTTTCGATTTTATATATATATAGATATATAAGTTATTTATCATATAAACATACATACACTCATAATAACACAACATACATACATAAAAATATATAAACATATACATACATGCATACATACTATATATATTTTGGTAGAGTAAAATGATTGCAATTAAACCAACTAAACTAAAGACATGTAAATATTATCCCCAAAATTACACACTATTTTTATGTGTAAAAGTTATGTAGGTACATTAGTTTTGTACTTTTTACACAATAATTGATTATGTAAATAAAAAAACAGATAATAATTTTAAAATTAGATTACATAGATTTAACCATCATTTAACTCCAGAGCGCCATCTATTGTGCTAATAGCTAAACTATAACCGTTCGATCGTAGTTAAAACATACCTTTTTCTGAGTATGATTGATGTAATTAAAACGTTTCCATATTCTTTTTTTTTGGAGAATATAGCCAAAGCGCCATCTATTGTGCTAATAGCTAAACTCCTCTGATTTACTTGTAATTTTTATATATAAAAGTTGCTTAAATTTGTTGCGTACTTTTTACGTGATACGTGTACACATAAACAGACAAACAGACAAAAATTCCAAAAATGCTGGAAATGGATTCTGTTAATTGTCCTTTAACACCCTAGCTATTTTTTTTTTATATTTTCAATGTACAGAAATGACTTTTCTACAGATTTATTATAAGTATAGATAATATTTTTATTTTTTTTTGCTCTGGTAAAAAGTCAAAGAGTAACGTTGAGTTCCGCCACTCAACACGCAATGCCGCGAAAAATTGACTGAAAGTAGGGAACGGACTAAATGCGGGATATAGCGTGAAGCTGTAATAAAAAGTATGAATTTGGAATATTAAATTAAAAATATGAAACTAGCTATATATTTTTATATCTATTAGGTACAACAGCAGCAAGTGCGAAGTCGCCACCAAGCAGCGGTAGTGCCCAAGCCACGCCCGGCCTCGCCGCTCTGTGCGAGGACGACTGGGACAACGAGTGGGGCACCTTGCAGGAACAGCCAGTGCGTATAGTAGTTATTACAGTTATTAACTCAAAAAATATATATAAGCCCCTATAAGATCACTTTGGTTTTGTCATGTCAAATAAAAAAATATAATTTATCATACATAGACTGCAGAAGCTGAACTAGCGAGCCCATCAGAAACATGGAACAATGCTCAATGGAACGAGTCGCCCAATCCCATCAACCAGAGCAACTTGAGTAACCAGAGCAACCTGAGCAACCAGAACAACTTGAGTAACCAGAGTAATTCGAGTAATATAAACAATGCGAACGCGACATATGTGAGAGTGTCTCGTCTAGAACACCGTCCGGCGCACCAGAACAGTGGGGATTCTTTAGGAGGCTGGGAAGATGGGGATTTTGAACCAATAGAAGAAAATGTGGATGGTTAGTACACGCAGTATATGTCTATGTAAATAGTATATGTCGCTATAATCTACTGATTCTAGTGATTCACATATAAATTTAACCCCTTAATGTTATGGTTGTATTATAGCAAAATTATACAAGTCTTTACATAAATTGTAGCCTATATGTTATTCTGATCTATTATAAGTGCGAATTTCTATCTGAACGTTTTCTAACCTTACAAATCTTCATATTAATAGTAGGACGTAAATATTGGCAGTATTAGCAGTTACTTATACATCACCCTAGTTCTAAGTAACAATTTATAAAAATAATGTAGTCTGTTACGGAAGTGTCTTAATAGGAACGGGGTATTTTAAAATTAGGTTTCCTCTGGCATACCTTACCTAACTTTGACAATTTATTACAGAAAACAACGCATCCAAAATGGACGAAATGAGACGAAAACGTGAAGAGAGAAAGTTACAAAGGCAACGGGAAATGGAAGCGAGACGCAACGCCCGCGGACAAGGACCAATGAAACTAGGCACCAAAATTACAACCCCCCCACCCCCTTTTTAATCCCCTTATCCCTATTTCAACCCAACTTTTTTCCATAATCCTACTTAACTTTTGCCCTATAAAGAAATCTTAAATTTTTCCGCGAAATTTCTACTTATTTATTGAAGTATTTATAAATTATGTGTATAATTAAAATTTAATTAGTTTTTATTTAAGGTAAATGTATAAGAAGTTATTTATCATATTTGTTTGCACTAATATTAGTGATTACATAATTTTAAAAAAAAATTATTAACTAATTTAGTTATATTATATATTATTATTTATCTGTCACGACATTCCTTAAATATTGTTTGACTTGTAATTTATGAATACTTCAAACGTGTCTACCAAATAATGTATTTATTCCGCACACTTTAAAATTCAGTAGAATTTAGAGATGAATAGATTTGAGCAGTTTTGAAATTCTTTTGAATAATATAGTCTTTTAACAAGGTAGGCATAGACCCTTGTTTTTTTCACACTTGTATCCATTTTCCGTCCGAGTTGGTGAAACTCAATGCCGTTCTTTTCCTTATCAGAGCGTGAAAATGAAAATAATTATTTTGTAATCGAACCTACTACTGTCGCGTATACATTCATATGCTGCCTCCTTTTGCCACAATGATATTTGTGTGGCAAAGAGAAACATTGATACAATATTTCGCTCAATATTGTATTAACTTTAATTAAAAAGGTTATAATATGATAATATTTACAGTTTTTTACATTACATGTATTAAATTAAGATGATTTCATTCCTTTATCTGTTAAAGGTATTTTATATTAATAAACTTTTTTATAATTATCATGCGAAATAAATACATTATGATATTTAAAATAGCATAATATAAATCCATTTTTATCAACCAGTTTTTTAAACGAATGTTAAAACTATTTTATTAAATTTTATTCCAAATATATTAATCTTGTATATAAATTTAATGAAATATTATATTATATTTTCATTTTAAATACACTTTATATAAAACAAATTCTTAATTCATATTATAAAAAAACTCTGTAGACAATAAAGCGTATGAAATTATCAACACTTAAAATCTCACAGATGATAATAATTTATCAAGATATCAAATCTGGAAAGCTATCTAGATAAGGAATATAAAATTAATTTTACTAAAACTCACGTTTTTAATATTTATTTAGTTTATAACACCGGTATTTTTATGCTGTCGTGGTACAAGCGTGCGAATGTAAACGTGACTATTAAATATGTTATTAAATAACACATATTATAGTTCTGCCAATCTTCATCAGAATTTGGTGGAAAATGGGGGATGTAGTGTCTTAACACTATGTTCCCTCTGCCTACCCTGCTGGGTGTGGGATACAGCGTAAAACTGATTTTTATATAATATGTATAATATAATAAAAAGAAATAATATTTATTACAAATTATTGGACATTTAGTTTAAACAGCTGGTTGAAATTGTAATTCCAACAGAACGAAGCCTTCTATTAATAATATTAATTGTGTGGTAATAAAGCATATCGACTGCTGACGACGTTGACTATGTTTCATCTTAATTATAAATTAAAGATATTATTTAAATAATACATTTTCCAATGCTTATGAAAATTTATTATTAAATTATATAATTTTGAGTATTCGCTTTTGGTTTTATTTTATACCTTTTATTTGTTTTAACAAAATACTTTCAGAAAAGTTTTAATGTATGTGTTCTGGGTTCGAAATTAAAGGGAGTGGGTTACAAATTCGATTCCCACTCGGAGAAATTAATTATTTAATATATCTTGATAATTTCAGCGCTCAACAAGCAAATTATTGTCCCCGGATTTTAACTAACGCTTGAGTAAATAAAAAAATACATATCAGTAATTTAAAGATTATTTTATTAACTGCAATAATATTGTAGATTAACTTATACAAAATTGTTAAATATTTTATATAGGTAGATTATTAAAGTATCACTTCATCGCACAGATCAATAAATATTTTCATATTAATAGATACGACTAGGAAAATTAGACTTCTATTGCTCCTTCGTTAGATCTGGAAAAAATATAGATTTTATATATTTTAATCAATCAGCTTCATGCTGTATTCTGCACACAGCAGGATAGACAAAGGGAACCTAGTGTTAAGACACTCCGTTCCTCACTTTCAGCTGAATTCTGAAGACATTGCGTATTAAAGTGGCGGAACTCAACGCCACGCTTTGCCTTACACCAGAGCGAATAAATGGAAATATAAATTTTAATATTTCATTTCCTCGAGTGGAATCGAACCTGGAATCAGTCGCGTTTGCTGTCACACTATGTGCCCCTGCGCTCAGGCCTCTTTTCCTATTATTAATATTATGTTATTTTTTTATCTAATTCAACGAGTGTTGATAGTTTATTTTATTTTCATTGATATGTCATTAAATAAAATCCTTCACTATAAATTTACAATTTATTCAAATAACATTAATCAAAATTATTTAAAATTACATTAATTATATATAAATCGAGAAATATTTTAGTATTTTTAATTATAAAATGTAAAAACACCCGCAATTCGGTATTACCTGAATGCACTATACTTAACTTCATAAAGCTAACTTCTACTATTAAACATTTATTCTTAACATTTTATAATAAAATCTGTAATATGTCTGGTGACATCTAATATTAAATGTATATGCAATGATAATTATTAAATTGCAAACTATACATTAACATGCACCAAAAAGGAATAAGGAATAATTTTTAAAAGATGCACATAAAAAAGCTATCAAAAGAATTCTACAAAAATAATGAGAATCAAATGAAACAAAAAAAATGTATGCAAAAAATATTTAATAAGCATCAGGTTAGTAAATACAAATGGCAACTTACAGACTATTAAGTACAAAAATAGCAAGCTTTAATGTTATTGACAAATGTTTAATAAAATAATAACAAACAAAAACAAAAAAATCTGAAATAGCGAAACGATAAACAAATAAAAAAACAACGTACATTGAGGGAACCTTACTAACTAAACACATTCACGTGCTAAGACACCCTGAAATCAATTCAACACCCCATCAATATGAGAATTTTACATTTAAAAATAGTTTTAAACAATTAAATAAAAATGCCTTTTCTTTTTATTAATATGTAATATTAACTATTGATGGATAGAAGTATTGACCCTGCTACTGTAAGAACACAAACCAAGCAGTGACCTCTATTATATTGAATTATCGATGAAAATTATTTTAATATACTTATATAATTACTTTTTTAAATTGAAACATTTAAAAAAATGAAATTTCAACCAATGATATTTGCTTGCAAGACTCATTCATTTTATTATGACATATTCATAAACCAATGTTAGAAACAACAATAAATATTGATTAATCCGTTTATTTTAAAACAGTTTTAACAATATTCGACATTTCGTTGCGAGGTCTGCTCGGTGGCGGTGCCTACTTACAGTTTGGAGCGCAGGTCGGATGCCCCAGCGGCTAATTGTCAAGATGGCTCTTCAAATCTGGAATATTATCATTATATAAATACAAACAGTTAAATTATAATCATTAAAAAATGTTTCCATCGTTCATTTAACTTATAAATTTATATACTCTTCGTTCGATACTGGCTTAAGAAAGATAAAATTTAAAACTTATATACAGACAAAACTGATGTCTATGGATACTAGTTGGGACGGGCATGAGTTGTTTCCATTAAAAATCTTGTCTAACATAGCTTGGTTTACTCATAAAATTAGAATATTCTTTTTTTCATTGCCTCTCATTTTACTAGTTATCTATAAATCTCATATTCAATGACGGAACTCTACAGCCATGAGCTCTTGGGATATTTTAAATGTGTTTTTAAATAATAATATTTTAAATTTATTGCTAAAAATATTTTTAGTTTACTTAGATTACAGATTACAATGTGTACAACATTGTATGTTTATTTGCAAAATTATATTATATAAATTCAAATAAAAAAAATAACCTTAACTTTAGCTTCCAATTGTTTTTTTTTTATTCTTTGATACTAAAAAAATTGGGGTGGGCATGGACTACTCGACATGTTTACAACACAATTTCACATTAAAGATCTATTAAGCAAATCTCTTCACTTTCCGTGGCACCGATTCCACGCTTCAGCTCAATCTTCGGTCCAAAAGTGAAAACAAATTAAAGATACCTACCTGCAACAGTGTAGGTTATATGGAATCTTTCACTGTTAAAAGTGTTAACTTGTGGAATGATCTTCCACGATATATCGGACATTCAGAATCAATTACTATATTTAAAAAATCCCATAAGCGTTATTATTTGGCACAACAAAAAACTTTATAGTGTATGTATATATGTGTGTATTATCTAACACGTATAATTATTATATGTACCCTTTTGTATATATTATAATTTGTGTATATAATATAAGTATCGTCTATGTATAATATATTGAAAAATTATTATGTTATCTATTTGTATCCATATCGCTCTTTATTACTTATGCACTACCGTTATATCCTTCTCTATCGTAAGTTTATGTTAGTTAAGGTTACCTGTAAGAGATCACTAATAGTGATAAGGTCTCCTTTGCATGCTACTCAATGTCTTTTGTTTTACTATTTAGTTATGTGTTCATATGCAGTAAAGAGTTTTATCTATCTATCTATCTCGTATATCAGGTAATTTTACGCTATCTACACACTCGAAGACTAAATGTTATCTTTACCAATATCGTCTTATCAGCCCTATTTAACTAATCATTATAGTTTTAACTAGTTTAATTTAACTGTTTTAACTAGTTTTATCACTTAACGAACAATTTAGCAATAAAGTGAGAGAGAATCTTATTTACTACTTTTTGCTATGCTATTAGCCCTATTGGCTTTTACAGCGGGGATTCGAAGGAAGAGGGTACTCTGTCCCTGAAAAATTTACAAGCACTACATGGCTGTTTGAGAGGATATTGAAGGCGGTAAGAATTCTTCTGCGAGACATGAACTTAGGCTTACGACCGTCCATCGGGATGGGACCCTTATCGCTAGTGAAGACACGACTGGGGACTTCATAGAATAATTTTACTGCATTCGCACTCTGTCGATTTGTACGTTTTGGCAGGCATATACAATAAATGCAGATGTTATAACATTTCTTGAAATCAAAGTCAAGTTCAAAATCATGAAATCTTTTATTATACTCAGGAAAATTATTATCCTTATCTATAATATCTGTGGTGAAGATAAAAAAAATATGTAAAAATGGAATTTCTATTGTAGGTATAAGCATTAAATATAATTAGGGAAACAAAATATCATAAAATAAATAGAATAAATGAAAACAACATTTATTTTCTAAATACCTCATGTTCATAGCGTTAGAGTTGCCCGGCTCGAGTTTGTATCCCAAAGTTTCGTAGAACTTAATAAGTTTATCTTTGCAGTCCAGCGACATTTTGTAGCAGCCGAGCTCTTGAGCCAATAACGAGACTGTTATGACGATTCTTTAAAAAAAAATAGCACTTTTTTATCAATAGATACAATATTGTTTTACCAGTAAATATAACATTTTTTACCAATTCATTTTCAATATTTTTTATAAACGTACATCACAAAGTACATCACCTGTCAAAACGCTTTTTATTTTCAAAGTTTCGAGCGATATATAAAAAATTGAAATCAAATTTTTAAACATCGATAAAAATCATAAGAGTATTAATAAATATTTTTTTATTAATTTTTAAAAACCTATTTTTGTAAAATTATTTTATTGTATTTTTTAAATTATATTAAACGAATACTTTAATTTATGTAGAAAAAAGCATGTTAATAAAATACTTGTAAACTAGTAACTTACAATTTCCCCAGTTGTTTTCCTCTATATGTGTCGTTTACCACTACATCTTCAAGACGACCTCTCTAAAACAAAATTAAACATAAAACATAAATTTATACAATTTAAATAGTATAAATTTAATAACATAAATTCAATTTAAATTTATACATTTTCTAGACAAAAATACTTAAAATATACAGATTTTATATATATGTGGAAATGAAATAAAATATGTTCCAAATATTATTAATTCTAGCTTACAAGAAAACCTCATAAACCATTCAAAATTCAAATTCAACAATAACGTAATTGTACTTTTTTTTAAACCAAGTTAAATAATCTATGTATGTGGAAAGACCACTAAAAAAAATTTGATTGCCTCTCCTGTAATATTTTAAAAAAAGTATTTCATTCTTACACCAAATGAGCTATATTACATCACATTGATAGTTTTATTACCTTGAGCACTGTCTTTTTTTTTAAATGGAGTTTATTGCAAAGGCACTCGCTGTCTTACGCAACTCTTATTTATTCATTTGACCACAGAACTAACATAGCTTATAATAAGAGAATTAAATTATTTAAATCTTACGACAGAGCAGTTGTGGATGAATTTCTGTTCTATGGTAAGCGTTGCAGCACCAATAATTTTCGATATACGTTTGTCTTCGATCACAGTCACGTAGTAACCCCCAGCACTTTTCATTTGTGTAAATCTCTCTAGAAGTAAAATATATATTATTAATATTAATCATATTTCTGTAGCTTCAGCAGGGTAGGCAGAGGGAATTAGTGTTAAGACATTTCGGTCCCCACGCTCCGTCCAATTTTCAAGACATTGCGTTTTGAGTGACAGTATGGTACTCAACGCGGCACTTTATATACTCAGAGCAGGGTTGAAAATATACTAATATAATAAAGCAGAAGAGTTTTTTCTTTGATTATACGCTAAAATCTCTGGAACTATAGGTCGGATTTACTTTTTATCTGTTTTGTATTGAAACCAGCGAAAATTATTCCATTATCAAGGAAATTTTATGAAGATAAGGTTTGTCTTTTATAGCATGTAAATTGAACGTATACTTTTCGAGAAAATGTAAAATTAAAATAATTCAACGCTCTGTTCACGGCCGCCAGCATAGCCTTAAGTACCGCGGGGGGCGCCCTTTCCGTCGCTTTCATGCTCGCAAGCAACCGCGTAATGCTTGCACTTTCTCAAAATTATGAAAAATGATTGAACGTATAAATTATATAATCAATCTTATGGCAAATGCAGCATAATAGACTCGAAAAAGTTAAATTATTGAAATAATTTTTAGTTAGACTTAGGTACATATTTCAAATACAAATAAAAGAATAATACAATACAATATACTCATATCATAATCTATTAAAAAAATTATTATTGCTTACAAAATAACCTTGGAATATTGCAATTTTTTTGTAATGAAAATGTAATTCCTAAGACTTGTCTATTTTTAAATTATCATACTGATCTATTGCATATGTAACAAAAATTTTGCAATTAATTTTGCCTTTCACTCAAAGTATGTCAGATTTTTTAAATACACACTATTATATTTGTACTTTTATCATATAATATCATCCATTAATAACATTTTAAAAGCAAAACTGTTTATTTTTCAGCTTCACACATGTAGAGAGAACCTAGTGACAACATACTCTATTCTCTGCTTTCCACCTTTATTCTAGGCCTTTCCTTACGCAGTCAGGAACCTGGTCCTTCTGCAGTTTATCTTTGCAGAATGATAATATGAAAATAATTCATACATGAATAGGATTTGAACCCACAAATATTACATTTTATAATCAGACACTGTTCCACTAGGCCACAATGGCCTTAATCTTACTTATAGATCTTAAAAAAAACCTAAATATAAATATCTACAAACAGGTTTATAACAAAAAAAAACTAATTTTATTGCATTTTTAATGAGCAGGAAGAACTAGTTGTAAATGTCACTATAGTACGCCCATACTGGTTTTAAAAGGCCATACAAAACAAATGTCTCTAATGACCTTAACATTCTTTTGTGGAACAGTAATTTTTTAAACATTGTTTATAAAACATTATTTTTATTTTGCTGGACATGAAGTAGCCATTGTTTAATATCATGTTATGTTTTTGGTATATTAATATTGATTGTATATTTAGCCTACAATATACTCTATTAAATAACAAAAGAGGATTTTAAATGAGGGTATTCTAATATATGATGACATGTAACTTTTTTTATGACAAATCTTTTAGTTAATGACTTTTTTAAAATGAGGGTATTCTATATTTCAATCAAAATACTCTAATTTAATTATTTTAAACATCGTTAATGAGTTTTGTTTTTATAATATGAAGCACACAATCCATCAATCATTGATAATGAATAATTACATTCAATCTTAATTTAAAAAATTATAACATACCATCAAACTGTTTTCTAGTAATATTTCCCGTACTTGTAAGTTGGCTTAGTAACTGGAGAAACCCTTTATCATAATCAGCTCTTTGTAACGGTCTTACAACCATCCAATCTTCACCTGGCTGTGCAGCACTTATGGGAGGGTTAAACTTAGCTGGACTCCTGCTGAAGTCCAACTTTAAAAGAATTTCTGGACAGTATAAATATTCTGAATAGCCATCCTATAATAAAAATAAATATCTTGTGGTAATTATATTTTTATTTTTGGCAAAATTGAACTCTATAATTCAACTTATTATTTTTTTTTTATTGAATAAAGCAAGCAAGTGAAATTTGAATCCACATTAAATATGTTCAAAAATACCCTTTGGAATTTGTTCCAACAGTCAGAGCGACATTGTAATAAAATATTGCTTTAAATAAGAAAACTTTATGAAATTAATTAATTAATGCATTACCTCGATACCATGTTTCTCCATACCCATTTTTGTTAGTTAATTGAGTTGAAACACTGAACACTGAAATGACACGATTACTTAATACATGTTTCGATAAAAATATTCCAACTAAGTCAACGTCGTCGTGGCATGAGCGACATAAGCGTAGTTATCACCGGTCTTCTAAGAATGTCAATGGAAATGGAATCTAGTTTAATTTTACTTCAGCCAACAGCCAATATTAATTACTGATTGGTTATATTTCAAAAGCTTTACGCTTTGAAATATTCGTATTGGTCACAAATTTAACACGAAAAGTGAAAGTAAATCGTAATACTGTCAAGATACACGCACGCATACGCAATATGTATAAAGTGTATACATACTCAATTAGATCATTACGTGAAGAGTACTGAAGAGTAAATATATGATAATTAAAAATATCTAATATGAAATATCTTCAATTGATATCAGCTCATCAGCTGTGAAACATCATGTATGTAATGTAAATATTGACTTTTGACATTGAACTTCAAGAGGTTAAAGCCGGTACACACTATGATTAAATTACTTAAGGGATTAGGTAGTAAAAATGAATCAAAAAATATTTAATTTAAAAAAAATTAAGAAATAGAGGTGAAATGTTTAATTTATAAGACTAATATTCTCATCTAATTAATAAATAATGTACGGTATGTACTATAGTTGAAACAGTATTAATAAAACAGCTGATTCTAACGTTTCTGAAAGTTCCTATATACCAATATAATAAACGTCAACTAGACATGAAAATTGAAAACTAGATGTCAACAGTATAAACTACATCAAAAAAGGTTATAATTAAAAAATAAATTAATGAAAATGAATTAAATTTTACACACATTTTCGATACAATGGCCCTGTGTAAAAAAATTAGCGTACATGACGTAGTACAAACGTATCGATTGTGTGCAATTTATAATAAAACACTTTTAAAAATCTTAGCGCCAGCTAATAAATTACCACAACGATATCTTTTTTGGGAAAGAGACCGAAAAGGTGGATATGACACGAGAGAAAAAGTTTCTCCAATTCAACACATCAAACATGGCTTTCAAGAACTTAAGGGTGAAATAAAATTATGGACTCAAGAAGCCAAGGAGACTTTAAAAGCCGATCCTTTATTAATTGCCAGACCAGGTCAGTATTAATTAGAAAATAATTAAAAAGCTTTTCATTTTATTTAATAAAAATATCTATCAGCCAGCAATGGCCCAGGGGCACAAATGTGATAACAACAACAATATGTTAATGGAACTGGTTGTGGATTTGATTCCCACTCGAAGAAATGAAATATTTCATATTTGCACTTTTTTGCTCTGGTGTTGAGAGAAAATTACTATCACAATTACAATAATATTTATTAGAATTATAGTTTGAACAAGGGTAACTGTGCTTTATCTGAAAACTATATGATTAATTCTTTTTGTTGGCTCCTTTTAATTCAATTACAGTACTGTCAGTTAGTCAAGTCAAGTTAATATAAAGCACAAACTATGATCAGTCAGAGGCCAGTTCATTCCAGTTTCATTTCCTTGACTGGGAATCAAACCCACTACTTGTCACGTTTACAGTCTCACTTTGTGTCCCTGCACCATCACTCTAATTTTATATATAAGAATAGTATAATATTATATTATTACTTGATATAATAATTATATTAATCTTATAATTAAAGCATTTATATAATATAAATGTACAAACAAACTAAAACATAATTCTATATATTATGACTTATTTTTTTAAAGCAAGATCTCTGTCTCTCACTTTAAGTGAAATTTTTATTTATGCTTATATTTCCATTTCTTCACTTTGGTTTCGAAGCAAAGCGTGGCATTGAGTTCTGCCACTGGAGGCATTGGAGGCATTGCATAACACGCAAGATTCGGCAGAAAGTGAGGAAGACGGTGTCTTAACACTAGGTTTCCTGTGCCTACCCTGCTGAGTGTGGGATACAGTGTGAAGCGATTGATGAGTGATTTTTTTTACCCCTAAACTTAGCTTGAATTAATGAATGGAAGACTTCATATTATGTTATATTAAAATCAATTTACAGTTATATAAAACTTTATCAAAAACAATATTGAGTTAATGTGTACTCCATTATATACATACAATGAGAACCATTAAAATTGTTTATTTTTCTCTTAATATTATGTAATTAAATATAATCTTTAGCATAAAAGCATGAAAAGGAAAAGTACAACGTGATTGCTAAAATAAAACAACTATTTTCTAAATGACATGTTTGGTGCCTTATATAAGGTTTGAAAGGCTCAACTCAAAAATTTTCCTAATAAATAATATATATTCAAGATTTCAGACTTTTATTGTAAAACTTCGCGATTTACGTATTTAGTGAGTAATAATGTGTCTTTTGCATGACATTTTAAATTATAATAATTTTGTTAGGTTATAATGTTTTGTCAATATTATCATTAGCTAGTCATTAAATAATAAGGCAATACGTAAATAATAATAATATAATTACGTTTAATGTATACAAACAAACTATATATTTAGAGTATTTAATAACATTCGTGTACTTTACTTTAGTACGCGCCTGGCAACTTAAGAACTTTATTTTTAAATTTGACATGTAAATGTCAAATTCCTAGCTGTCGGCCCCCGGCTGTCGCTTTCAAAACTTTATCCGTTACGTGACTACAAGCAATCTTTAAGCGTATACATATATTCGGACTTCAAATTTCTTCAAAGTATTGTTTTATAGGGAGTTATTTAGTGTTACAGTTAACAAATGCATCCAGGTGCCTAACTGTAGTCATTTTACAATAATGAAAAACGTATTTTAAATAATATAATACTACATATTTCCCAGTTTTATATAATCTTTTTGATTGCACAAAGGAAGAAGGTGTTAAATATACGGATAAAATGCTGTCTTCAAGATCGAGTACTATAAACTCTGAAGGAAGTTTTTTAACTCCTGTATCTTCTGTCGGTGATCTCATGGCATTGTCACCAAAAAGGTCTACGGAACTTTCTGAACAGCCAGATGTTACCAGCGATCTATTAACAGGCGATGAGTTTGATAGTGTTTGCGATATTACGATGCAGGAAGTTCCTATGTATGACGACATGTTTATTGATGCAAATAGTTTAGATTATTTGGTAAAATGTGCTGAATCTAATCGACAACATAACCTTGTGGATAGAGGCAAAGAAAGTCTTTTTGTTAAGTTTGATCCTCTTTATGCAAAGCAAATGTTACAAACAACTGATTCTGCTGAACTAACACATCAATCTTCAGATCAAGACACAGGATATGATACAAGTAGTGCCACTTCAGTAGTAACTGATAATATTATGAGTACTCCCAAACATTCTTTATCTGCAAGTGCAGTTCTTCCTAAATGTGGAAAAGAAAAACCAACACAAGTAGTGCCACCTGTTGTAAGTGTTGATCTCCCTAAGGTCAATACTATGGAGACTAAATCTACACCAGCACTTATTCGCAGTGTTTCTGCAATTTTACCATCAAGCCATGTAGCCACTGATAGATTAATAAGTATATCAGGAAGCACTCCTCCTACAGCTGCGCCGAGAAGTCCTCGTCATAAACATTATGGGGCACCAGAAGTGGATCGCTTACAATCTTTGAGAGTTATTTTACAAAATCAAGATCAAGAAGTCTTACAATTGAGACATGAAAATAGAGAATTGAAATCATCTTTGCAAGATATCGAACATAACTTTTCAAGAACAAAAGAAGAATTGGAAAATAAAATCAAAAAGCTAATTGACGAAAGAGATGCATTGTTGGTCAAGGAAAGTAAATTAGTAGAACAAGTTAATAGCAAAACTTTAAGTAATAAACAAATGTGCATAGTTATGGAAGAATACGAGAAAACAATTTCTTCATTAATTGGTGAGCAACAAAAGGATAAAATACAAACAGAAGATACTTTAGGCAAGTTAACACAGGAAAGGGACCAAGCATTGAACCACCTATCGAGCATGGAGTTTTCTTTCAATGATCTCTTGACAAAGTATGAAAAATGCAAAATCTTATTATTAGATACTAAAAATAGAGAGATAGTATTTAATCTTAAAATAAATGAATATGAAGAAGGGATGAAGAAATATGAAGAATTATATAACACTCTAAAACATGTGACTGCAGAAAATTTAGACAAAGCTAATGAGACTCTTGAAAATATTAAAAAAACTCATAATTTAGAATTAACCAAAATGAATGCAGCAATTAAAAAACATGAAATAACAATCTCATCACTTCAAGAATCATTGACTCAAAAGACAAGGGATAATGAGGAATTAACTAGAATATGTGATCAACTAATTAATGAAGTACGCTGACAATTTGAGTTAAGAAAACTTGACTTATTTGATATCATTTTTAAATTTGTTTATTCATTTAATTTTCTTCTTGCAACTAAAAAAATAACAAGAAAGATTTGTCACATTGTTATTGAAATTACAATGAGACAGAGTTTTATAATTTTTATTTGTTATGATTTTCTATGGCATTGTCTGAATGTTGACAGGCTTTTTGTGGTGGTGCTTATTAAGGTCTTTAAATTAAAAATTGTTAGATTAGTTTTAGGTTTAAAAATTGTCTGCTTTGCTGAATCTCATGTTTTTCATTAAGACAAATTTTTAATCATTTGGACTTAGTATTATATCTTAGTAATTAAATAAAGACATTTGTATTTTGAAGTATCTGTGAAATAAAAATATTTAAATAAATACTTGTTTTATTTATTAGAGAGACATACTGACAACTTAGAACATCGAAAATGGTATATGTACATGTAATAGTATAATAGGTACAAAAATTATACTAATAGTCCTTCAATTTAATAAGACCTATAGGTATATGTAAAGATTGTTTTAAATTGCTTGTTTGCTTTTTATTTTTGTAGTATATTATTATATAATTATTCATATATGCATTTGAAATTAAATGTATAACAACAATATGTTTTTATAAATATTGAATACTAAACCATAATGATAATTATTAAACCAAGCTTTACTAATGATAATCCCTTGTTTTCTTATATGATGTATGTTTTTAATTCACATTTATTAGTAGACCAGTTAAAAAGTTAATATTCGTTGTACAAAATATATATCACACACATAAATTTATTTATTTTTAAATTATTGCATTAAAATCAATTTCATATCAATTCTAACAACCCCTTTTAATTTTCGTAAATAATACAAAATAACGAGCTAAAATATTAATGTCACATATTATGATACGTTTGAAACGTTTTGCCCTAAAAACCCTACGTCCCGTGTTCCACCCGAATTCAAGACGTTGCTTAAGAATTGAACCGAACTTGAGGCTGTTCAAGTCGCCTTCTGAAGAGAATCGAGAATAATTTAATTGTATAATGTATTCATTTCCTTCGAGCCCCCGCAACTATCTCGTGTACACTCAGACTGTCGAAATGCACTTGCACACAATTTATTACATAAATACAATACAACTAAAATAAAATCAAATATAGATGATGGACAAATAGCTCTCGGTATATTCATTGACTTAAAGAAGGTTATACTGTAAGCCATAATCTACTCTTACAAAAATTAAAATGTCTTGGTTTGGATGGTAATGCTTTCCAAATGTTTAAATCTTACCTCGAAAACAGATATCAAGTAGTCAAAATCGATGCCGTTCAAAGTACCAAGAGTCCAGTTACGTGCGGAATTGCACAAGGCTCAATATTGGGACTTTTGTTGTTTTTAATATACATCAATAATATTAGTGAAATAGGCTTGCATGGGTTTTGCATGGATTGCATTTATCCTTGTACGCGGACGATACATGTCTGTTTTACTTTGGTTCCAACATAATTTACTAACAATTAATATATTAAAAACGTGTTACGTAATCTTTAAATCAAAAAATAAAATCATCCCTCCGCATAATACATGAAAAATAAATAACTTAAACTTACAACAAAAATCTTGTGAAAAATATTTAGGCCTTCGAATTGATAGCAACCTAACTTGGAAGGTCCTAATCGGGCATAAACGAAATAAATTATCTTCCCTCGCAGGCTCACTTCGACGTATCGCCCGATGTATTCCACGTCACTTACGTTATATTATTTACAATTCTCTAGTAAAGTCCAACCTGCTTTATGTAATAGAAACATGGGGAAATGCCGCTAAAACCAAACTAGCAAATCCAAATTTTACAAAACAAAATTATTAAAATACTCTTTCATTATAATCTCTTAACTCCTAATTCAATTATATATAAAGAAACCAAGTTGATGACCCTTAAACAACTATATATAAACAGCACGTGTTTACTTTTTAAAAAAATATTAAACGATTCGATCCATACTAACTTAGCTTTTGTAAAATTAAAATCAGCAGCAAATCGTTCCTTGCGGTCGCGACGTGCGAGTTTATTGATTTTACCTAAAACCAGAAGACAGATTGGTAAAAAAATGTTTTACCTACGAGGGGGCACGACTTTACAATAACCTACCGTCAACTTTAAGGAGTGTAAGCTTATTCAATGCATTTAAACACAACTAAGTGAATTTATTATTAAAAGCTACCTACACTAAAAAAAAACAAATGCATTGAATGAGTAAGCAAAAAAAAATGTGTTACTTTAATTGATTAATGTACGACCGACTACAATTATTTATTATGTTAACCAATGTTTCCATGTAAGTGGCCTATGTCATTTAATGGAAATAATATATCTTTAACCACAATACGTGCTCAAATATCCAAACAATGTAAAGGCATCATTAACGGCATTTATTTTAGGCGAGACAGATTTGCTGTGGTGTTTCAACGATCCAAAAGTCTTGGACAAATTTATAACAACATGCGACAGTGATCACAATGAGGGGTACAGTTCTTGCGGCTTCGACATGAGCCCTGCTGGACGTGGGTTATTTCATGGCTACCTGGATACAAGGGTACCGAAGGATGGTCGAATAAAAAAGGCAGGTTATTGTGCAATACGATCAAAGCGGATAAGAGTAAGTGTTAATAATTTAACTATTTTTTTTCTTATCACGTATAATTTGGTGACCTGTGTATCGACTACTACTAAGTAATTCATTGAAGCCGTCGCGGCGCAGCGGCACAAGAGTGTGACTGTAATGGGTTCGATCCCCACTCGAGGAAGATACATATTTATTTACGTTTATATTTCCACTTCTTCGCTCTGATGTCGAGGCAAAGTGCGCACTTTGCAGTCACACGCGTTTCAGTCACACCCTTGTGCCCTACGTCACGACGGCCTGAAAAGCAAAGCACTTACTTTTTTTTTTTATAATATATATACCAATGTCATTCTTGAATATTCAAATCGTGTACTTATATATCGTGAAGTTAGGTTTTCTGAACTAATGCACGTTGTTCACTTGGGAAGAAAATATCCTAAAATCAGATCTGCACAGCGCACGCGCAGCAGTAACGACTAACGAGGCAAAGCGTGGCGTTGAGTACTGCATTTCAACACGCAATGCGAATAGCTTACGACACTCCATTCCTATTAATACATTTCCGTATACTAGGTTCCCAGTACACTAGGTTCCTAGGTGTGGCTACCTTGCTATGTGAGGAATACAGCGTGAAGATTAAAAAAAAAACAGATCAATGTGTTACGTTTCAGAAATCTTTTAAACGGGAAAGTACATTTGATTGGAATCTATATAACACGCTCGTCTTGAAAATCAGAGGAGATGGAAGATCGTATTTATTGAATATTTCATGTGAGGGCTACTACGATATTACGTGGAATGATATTTATCATTATGTTTTGTTTACTAGAGGAGGACCTTATTGGCAAATTGCAAAGGTAAATAATGATTTAATTTAGAGCTCGAATTTCGGAAAAAGGCTCCCCGTATTGGCATTTTGACATTTTTTAGAAAAGTCTAATACTTTACAATTATCTTTTTCTCAAGAAAAAGCAATATTGAGCAGAAAAAAATATATGTTTGCATCATACGTTTATAAATTAATTTTTAACAAAAACAAAAACCGACTTCTAACAACGAACTAAAAAGTGAAAAATAATTATACAAAGATTTTATAATTTTGAAGTCGGTGCCAAGTAAAACAAACAGGCTTAGTAATTAGATATTGTAGTAAAGGTGTTGTAGCATTAGCTAGACTATTTGTCGCGCACATACCTAATGTAAATTTAAGACTTATGTGATTTTCTCATAGATACCGTTGTCAGACATGAACCAAAAAAAAAATGGGACCATGCGGGAAGCTTCACCTTTCAAACAAAAACAAAATTTTAAAATCGGTTCACCCAATCAAAAGTTATGAGGTAACAAACATAAAAAAAAATACAGTCGAATTGATAACCTCCTTTTCTTACAGAAGTCGGTTAATAAAACAAATCTAGTCAACCTAGCTATATTTAATAGATATACACTTTTGTTTCTTTGTTTTTGATACTACTTCAATGCAGGATGTTTATAACTTATTTTTCAATAGTTTTTTTCAAATTTGTAATCGGATTTATTACATTTTTTATTAATACAATTTCATTATTACATTTTTTGTGTCCTGTTCTTGCCTCACGTAGCAATGTAAACCATTCTACCACACCCTTATTCGAAAGTCGTTGAGGAATTCAACTGATCATCATCTTATCAAACTACCACAATTACTTGATCATAAAGTCGTTATGGTAGGTAACTCAAATTCCGGATAGCCTTAAAGATTAACCCGAGTATTCCATTTTTAGTCATAGGAATTGAAGATTTTCGTTGCTTTGTCATAGTTTTTATTATCAGAACCTAACCAAACTTTCACCAAATTATCCTTGAAATGTATCCTTTCAAATAAAAAAAGAATCATCAAAATCGGTTGGCGCGACATTGAGTTATTCGTCTATTTGTCGCGCACATACTTAATGCAAATTTAAGACTTATGTGATTTTCTCATAGATACCATTGTCAGACATGGATCAAAAAAAATGGGATCATTCGAGAAGCCTCACCTTTCAATCAAATAAAAATTTATCAAAATCGGTTCACCCAGTCAAAAGTTATGAGGTAACAAACATAAAAAAAAAAAAATTAAAAAAAATACAGTCGAATTGATAACCTCCTTCTTTTTGAAGTCGGTTAAAAATGGATGCGAGAACAGTTGATGCGCTATATTCGTATTTGCGCGAGGACGCTTAAACGTATTTTATAGCTAGCATGCCAGGACACGAAGTTTACATCTGATACTTGTATCTCATCAAAACCATTAACGTGAGATGAGAACCAAGTTAAATGTTAATTAATGAGTCATTCTCGACTTCACCGACTAAAAAATGGGAGATATATATGGGAGTCGATTTCTGTGTTATTTGGGATAAAATTCTTTTAAATATTTCCAAGTTACTTTCAATTTATATTGATATGTAGGTTGGTGCCTGGTGGTATATTTGGACCTTGAATTTTATGCCGAGTGAGCACAAAAATGCCGGTTATTAACATTAACGTTTGAATTACATTTTATATACTTAACGAGCTAAGAGAAACCTTTTAAAACTTAACAGATGTGTTTGGGAGCTTGATATGGGGTACATGTGTCATTTTCAGATTCCATTTTCAAAATTCATTTTGGGATCAAAAGGCAGAATTCAAGATAAACAGACACGTATGCGACTGGACAGAATTACACATTTTGGCATATCCTGTGGTGACAAAATAAATGGAGTATTCAATCTGGAAGTTGAATATATTGGTAAATATGCTTACTATTTAAAGATACGTGTAACTGTACATTGGTGTTATAAAAATAATTTATTTTTTCAGGCTTAGAGTTCGATCCTACACACAACGAAGAATTCGCTTATGAAATGTATAAAACCGATAGATATATTGTAGGAGTGTGAAAACTGTAAATATATATAAAATATTAAAACTTTTTTTATTGTTCCCTTTTATTTTATATTTCACAATTTGATTACAATGTTATCAAAAACTGTACATAAAGGTTATTTTTGTCAAATTTGCTATTACATACTATCTAGAGTAGAACCTTTCTATTTTTTTATTTCTGAGTTAAGATATTTATTATTCTTGTAGCTGGGCGTCATTTGTGTGATGGTTATAATATGATGAAGATTACTATATCTCACTAACTTTGTGAAGTTATACGGTACATCCACCCATCACCATTTCCTACTTATATACGATTTATTTGTAACTCCGTAATATTATCTTACTTAATTATCTCAATTTCGTTAAGATTATGAGATGTGAATTATAATAATGTTTATGATGAAAGCGCACAAAAGCTAGAGATGTTACGGTTCATATTTATAAAACGCTCTCTACTCTGAGATTGACCTAACTGGCTAAAATATTGTACCTTATTTAGTAGCAATATTTTGCTACAAAAAAATTATATATATCACCATTAAAATATACAAATTAAATACTGCATTATTTATATTTGTGACTCCTAGTGCTTTCTGCGTTTTATTTTTGCATCTGTTACGTGTTATTTGACTGTGACAGCTAAATTAGTTATCTATTTTTATTTAACAATCTGTGACATGTTCTGAATTCTGATGTCATCCATCCGTCGACCATTTAGAGAAAAATTTTGAGTATAATACCATAAAAAGTGAATTATTGTGAAACAGTGTTATGTACCTTAAATGCACTGAAAAATATTTTTAAAATTGTTGTTCTATGAATACACGAACCGATGGAAATATTTATGATATAGCGAACCTATTATACTAATTCATAATTCCATGCGTGGGATGTTTACAATTATTTTATTATATTTGTAAAAATTTTCTAAGCAGCAGGTGAGCTTTAAATTAAATTTGATTTATTTCATAATATATCTTATCATATTTGAGTAATATCGTTTCATTAACGTCATTAGTAATGTCATTGTCCTTGGAAATGCATTCCTTTATATGGTTTTAGGAGAGGATGTCAGAAGAAAAAAATCAGAAAATAATAGCGATTTAAAATAGTGCAATATAATATTTTGTGTATATTTTGTAGAGTACCATGTCAGGTACAGAGCAAAATATAGTTAATTCTATGCAACAATTGTCTGTGCAACCAACAAATAGTGGCCACACAGAGAAACCTACTCAAGTTGTAACTCCAGCTGTTAACAGAAGCCAGCCAGCTGCGGTGAAAGTTACTCCTGTAAAACAAAATACAGTTTCTCCTGCAATAGCTACTATTGATAGGCTTCTAAGTTTGGGTGTTAATATTCCTCCACCACCACCAGTTATTACAAGATCATCCGATATGGATCCTCATACTCTGGAACAGTTAAGAGCTGTTAAAGAGATGTTAACAGCACAAGAGGAAGAAGCTCAAAGTTTGCGAGATCTTAATAGGGAGCTACGGGAGCGCTTGGAGGATTGTGAAACAAAAGTAAAGAAACTTTCAGATCAAAATGAAGAATATGCTGAGAAAGAAAAAACTCTATCACAGAGAGTTGCTGAAAAAGTAAGAAACAACAAACAGATGAGTGTTGTAATGGAAGAATATGAACGTACAATATCTTCCTTGATAGGAGAAAGAGAAACTGAAGCCAAGAGGTGGACTGAGGAGAGAGGTACACTATTGAGGGAGAGAGATGAAGCTGCATCCCATCTGGCTTCTATGGAGCATGCTTTTAATGATGTTCATACAAAGTATGAGAGATGCAAAGTAATTATTCAAGGTTACAAAAGCAATGAAGAGACCTTAAAAAGAGCAGTCGAAGATAATAATGATGCCATTCAAAAATTGGAGGCAAGATATGAAACTTTACGGCAACATGCCATGCAACAACTGAATAAAGCAAATGCAGAATTAGATTCTGTGAAGAAGTCACACCAAGCTGAAATTTTGAAATTAAATGCTATGCTTAAAAAGAGTGAAGTACACGCATCTTCTTTGCAGGAATCCTTAGCACAGAAAATTAAAGATAATGAGGAGCTCACTGCCATCTGTGATGAGCTGATAAATAAAGTGGGATAATTATTGGAACACCGCATGCATTGACTAGCTCATTAACATTTTCATTGAACTAACAAACATTATTAGTATTGTAACAACATTAGAGCATCTACTAATCCCTTACAATCATTCTTAAGTATGATTATAACATTTACTTAAAGGAAGTAACTACTGTTACCATTTCATAAAAATTACATGGTATTTAATGTATAATTATTCTTAGTATGTGCAATTCAAATGTCATTTTTTTATTTTTGTACAATTATTAAAAAATATTATATAGAATTTAAGTTTTACCTAATGACATTATTATTTTCTTATTCTTTGTGAATTGTGTCATATCTCATGAACTCAAAATAAAGCAATTTATTTGGTGCTTTGCTGAAATTTAATAAGTCCTCTCTAAGCTTGCTTAACAATATTGTATTTTTCATGAAAAATATTGTTTATGACTGCTAATTCATAATTTTGTGAGTATCATTTAGTGAACTCTGCATTAAATCCAAAGATTTATTTAAGAATGTGGTCATAAATGTTCGCTAATGGTGCAATTTTTGTGTTATCATCATAATTGGATATTGTCTATTTTTAACTCTTTTGGATATTGTTTTCAAAGAATTAGTTTTCTTGTGAATATTCAATGCATAATTGATACTTATAAAATGTTTGCTGCCATAAGTGATTGATTTAAAACAAAATATTAATATATAAACTTGTAATAATAAGTGTAGTTTGTTATTTTTGTGCTTTCTAATATTTAACATAATTATTATTTTGTGTTATGATCATTGTAAGTTCTAAAGTATTAAATACATGTTGAAGGTACCATACCCGGGCTCTAAATTTTGCTTGTTGATTGATCTAGTCCTAATACTTATTTTCAGAACAGTTAATACTTTCTAAGAGATTATGAAGTATAATGTTTATTATATAGTGACTTTAGATATAAACACTGCTTTTTTACACACTACATCACACCTTGACCTTGCATGAATCATTTGGCCTAATGTAGCAAGAGATATTCTAAAATTTTGTTCCTATTTCCATAATCTCCAACTTAGTATGAGATAGTTTATATTAAGTATTCAATATTTCGATTTATATATAATATTAATTTATTAAAATGTATTTGGTTGTATAGTGAGTGTGCCTTTATAAAAAATGAACTCACCATCCATTCAGTCCAATGTAATAAAACAGAAAATTATTACTAATTTTTCTTGAAATTTGTAATATTAAAACTATTATTAGGTATAGTAACGGTAGTGTCCAATATTTGGTAGTAATATGTACAATGCAAAAATATTACAGCTTGTAATAATATGGCATTATATATTGGAATTTAAATGTATTGTAAAAACAGTACAGATAAAAGAATGAATGAAGTCTTGACCGTCTGTCTATTATGTTGGTATATGATTTATTTCTTATCTTATAATGAAATTTATAATTAACTTATCAGTTAAAATTTGGCTAACAAATAATTCCTCTTAACAAATATCGACATTCCACATATTATTTTTGTACATGTTTTATGGGAACTGAAATTATTTTGTCTTCATTTTATGGCATATGTGATTAATTTTCTCGATTTGACAAAATTTTATAAGCAATAGTATACAATGCTCTTCAAAATTATTGTTATATGAATTTGTTTTGTTTAGTTAGTCTAAGTATAATTTTGTACTTTGTCATTTTTTTATATGATACATATATATTTTATGCATAATGTGCAGTTTATTCATGTGAATATAATGAGGAAATAAAAGTATCCCTATTTTATACATATTGGGCATTTATTTAACCACATTATAAGATTTCTTAAAATATAACATTTATTTGCAGATATTTTTATCATTTTATAATTAATTGATTTGATTTGTATTATTTCACAAATTTTCATTTCATTACCCTTAAAATGAACACAAAAATTGTTTATAAATATATTTTTCTTTCAACTCATAATTTCTTTTTCAAAACTTTATAGGTATCCTTACTAATTAAATAACTCATAGCTGACACAATAGTAGATGCAGCTGTTAGTCCACATAGAGCTTTTAATGCTGGATGGTCAATGTAGCCAAAAACTGGTGAGGCCAAAGTGGTGCCTACCTGTAAATAGTATCCTCTTTAAATAACAACATCACATTACAATATATTTTTTTTAACCAAAATTAATAATAACGCAAAAATTTCGAAACATGTGTTGAGTAGCAAAAAACAAGATCATTTATTCCGCCGAGTGAGAATCGAACTCAAAACCGTCGCGCTTACAGTCAGACACTTTGATGCTGTGCCACATTTGCTTCAAATTATATATATATATTTATTTATTACAAAGAGTTAAGAAATATTAAAAAAATCGACCATATATAGCATAATTTTAAAAAAGTGCCATGGCCTCTTTAAGGAAAACAAGATTATTAGGAGCAAGGACTTTACCAATAACAGCTGTAATGCAGTATTCATTTTGCTAATGAATGTAGGTGCAAGTTGGGCAGTTGCATGAGTTATATCAAAATACCTACTGAGAGTCTTCTGCAAAAGAAATTAAAAAAATACAATAATAACATCAACCTTATAAGATCTGTCTCAAATTATTATTATTCATAAACATAATAATAAAAATAATTTTATTATATTTAACTTTACACTATCCTGAAACTTCACATTTAGTGCAGAGTAGGGTCAATGCTTTACTTTGTCTTTCAAGAATAAGTCAATGTAGACAATTCATTCCCCCGAATTGGGATTGAACCCACAATCATCACCTTTACAAGGGGCATTCTTCTCATTGCACTGCAATGACTTCAAAAATGTATAATATTTTTAATGATAAATTAAAACTAAAAAATTTAATAAATCTAAAATATTATACTTACTGGAGGTGGAAGACTAATGTATCTTATAACAAAACCAGCTGCAACAAGTGCTACATCACGAGCAACTATAAGCAGTGTCAGTGGCAAGGGTATTAAATTTTGCCATGTCAGTGTAATGAAAAGAGTAGCAATAAGAACTTTATCTGCCATAGGATCCAAAAAGGAACCCATCTTGGATGCTTGACCTTCCCAGTTTCTTGCTATCCAACCATCTAGCTGTAATATTTTTTTTTAGTTTCATCCTATATCCTGCAAATAACATAGCAGGCAGACAGAATCTAATGTTATGACACTCCATGCCCTACTTTCCAAGATTTTTTTGAGAAATTGCTTGTGACTAATGGAGTCGGAGTCCACACTTTATCATCTTATTAAAGTGAGGAAGTGAAAATAGTTGTTTCCCCCCAAGTGAGAATTGAACTCACAACTAAAGTCACAACAACAAACATCTAAAGCCTGGCACTATGCTGCTGCACCATAACAGCTCCAATTTTATTTACTTTTTATATTTAAAAAAATCTACATTATCTACATTATTTTAAGATATTTCAATACAGGAAAAGATAAAAATAATCAGTTTTTTATTTCAGTTTAATCAAATCTTACCAAATCTGTAATTCCAGCAAATACTAATAATCCCAATGCCAAATTATAATTGTCCTGTAATATTATATAGCCTAAATAGGGTGACATAATTATTCTAGTAACACATAATATGTTTGGCACAGTAAACACATTTTCTTTCTAAAATAAAAAAAATATATATATTTGTAATGTATAGCGATAATGTGTACATTAACATTTATAGAGTATTATAAAATACCTCGACAACTTCTCCAATTTTTTCTCTCATTTTAGCTTTTGTTTCTAAAATATCTTTGACTAAATGATCTTTTTTTACTTTTAGTTTTTGACCTGTTAATTCTTTTTGTTGCTTTAAATCACGAACTATTTCTACACCTTTTTGACGAATTCTGTGTTCAGTATCCTTAAACTGTTCCTTTTTCTGCTCAAACACATCTTTTATAACATCAGTTTTCTTTTCTAGCAAATGCTTTTTATTGTCAGTAGAATATACACAAAATAGTGAAGATATTTTCAAAGGGGATACAATAATTCTTCTCATAGCAAGAATATTTTGAGTATTCAGTACTCTATATTGACAATTATGAATACAACTTAAAGGATAAAGTTGCTTTAGATATGTACAAGTCTTAAACCTCATTTTAAAAATATATTCTAAGATTGAATTATTTGCACAAGGAAAATAATGAAGCTGGTAAAACGAATATATATATTATTGTTAAAATATTTCAAAATTTTATAACTTTATCGTCGGCATTTGATAAGTTTATTTCGAGCCGGAATCCAGATGACTTTGACGTTACCATGTGACATTATTAAGTCGTTCAGAAAATTGCGAATCGTTAAAGTTCCGCCACTGATCGTCTTGTAAATTAATTTAGTATATTATATTTATTTCAATTTCATATTTTTATATGATTAGTTTTCATAGACTTGAGTGAACTTATAAAATAATTGGCTTAAAAAATTATGTGATCAAAATAGTTGGAAACCTCCTCTCCCCTCCTCTATCATCATCTATATTAATTTGTCTATAAATGTACTAAATTTATACGATATGTTATAAATAAAGTTTTATTTTAGAGTAATTCTGCTTACTCTATTCACAAATTCATGATATGCTCAGTCTTATGCGATTGCTAATGAACAAGTAATATATCAGAATTGTTTTGTAATCTGTTCGAAGTTCAGGGCAAATGCAAAAAAAAATGACCTAATGTCACCGTCAAAATTAAATATGACAGACAGAATCTTGTTTGTCTACAATACTATTGGTCTTGTTGAATAATTTACAAAATAAACAAATCTGTTTCGTATTAACTACATTTATTATATTTATTATCATGAATACATACAAAAAATATTTTACAATTATTAGTTGATGTGAATATTTGAAGGTAAATATTATTTTTTTAGATTGAGATCACATAACAAGTTCTTATGATATTTATTTAATAATAGAATGGGTTAATCTTATGCTCTTGTAACCAGTAAAAAACTTAATTACAATAAGTTAAATATAATTTAGCCAAAAAGTAATTTCACTTTTAAGTGCAATAATTAGAAATAATAAATTGTTTAAAACTTTTGAAAAAGTTAATTATTACACAATAACACTTTTATTTCATTCACAGATATTGAAGAGATAAATAGCAAAATGAAGGAAGATGAATTAAAATATACTCTCCGCTTATTAGACAATTTAACGGTAGAATTATTTGAGGTAAGTATATTTTTTCATAAAGATTGAAATATGAGCTTTATTTAATCAAATATTAATCGTTTTAGGAAGTGTTACAATTTCTGTATAATGTTGAAGAATCCAAGCCAGTAAAAGAGCTCTCTAATGAAGTGTTAGACTTTTTAAAACACAATCTTTTGTATAATCCAGTTACAACATCAGTGGTTCTTAAATATCTAGAAATCTATGTACATAAAACAGATTTAAATAAAATCCAAACACTTTATCTGGATGCTCTAAAAAGCCAATTGTCAAATAATTGCCTTGATAAATTTATAACAACATTGTCATTGGCAAGATGGGATGACAATTTACAATCCCAATTCGTCAATGATATCTTCATACATTTCTCTGATGATATATTCAGACAACATAGAAAACAAATTCTTCTTAGTTTAATTCCACATAACAAACCAGAGCTAATAAATATTGCTTATGATTTAATGCACAGAAATGAATTGCAAAAACATTTTAAATTGAGAGCTGAATATATGATAGAACTGTGTTACCAATACAAAACACATTGGCTTTTAAAAGCAGCTGAAATATATAAAGAACAATTACATGATATGAAAAGTGTGACATTTGAAATAAATAACTTTACAAAGCAAATACTAATAATGGTGCTCATTGATCTCACCAACTGTCCAGAGACGTACGATCTGGCCTCGCTTGTGAATCAACTATCAAATATATTTTCAATACTTGATACTTATACTACAACAGATGTTAATCTACAATTCTATATGACTGAAGTGAAAAGAGAATTGACAGTAATAAAATTTTGTCTGGAAAACAATTGCAAAATCTTAACCACATCAATATTTTACCAAGTTTTAAATCAAAGTGCTCTAACAGTTTTGTCTCAGGTCTGTACCCTCTCTAAAGTAGACCGATATAAGGTATCCCGTTTGCTAAATAGTAATAATGAATATATATCAGAACTACTGTCGTTAAGTAATAAGAATCATGAAAAATATGATAAAAACAATGAAAACTGGGACATTTCGACATATAATAGTTACTGTGCTATTGCAAAGACTATAGATACAATTTTAAATTCATCAGATGCTATAGATAGTACACAAGGTATGAGCACATCTATGGATGACGTTAAACGTCTAGTGTTATCTATTCAACCTATGCAATACTGTATTGAAATTATTGAAACTATATTTGCATGTTTATTTTTGAGATATGAATATTTCTCATGCTACGAACATAATCAAGAATATCCATGTGGTACACATTCAGAATGTTCTTATTTTTATTCTAAAAAGCAAGTAAAAAGTCCTAATAATGCTAACTCAACAAGTACCGGTTTTATATGCAACGCATATACAACACAAATAGTATTGAATATGCTCAAAATATGTATAGAGTCATTGTGGAAAAGGGCAGAGATGAATAACACTGGAGATGAGGATTCCGGTACCTTGGCCCGTTTGACAACACTGGCTAATGTAGTGAACCATTCAATATGGAAAATGCAATTGGTCTCAACAATCTCTCCCGAAACAAATCCTCTGCACCTAAAGCTATGTTTGGATTATGTTGAAGTGGATGAAAGTAGTGAAGATGAAGACCGTGAATGTGATATAAAAACTTTTAGAAGGAAGCCCAAAATGCGTAGACGACATACAAATCCTAAACCTGAAGTGGAACATGTCATGCTCACTTCCACGTTATCTGCAACTGACGATGGTAATTATATAATATAATATTGCTTACTTTATTACTAATATTCATAATATTTACCAGTTAATTACTTACATAACTATATATGAGGCCGTTGTGATGTATTGTGCACAATGCACAAGTGTGCTACCTTAACGCGAAGATTGTAGATTAGGGTAGGTTGAATTCGGGGGAATGAATTATTTAATATTTTCATTTCCTAGCTCTGGTAACGAGGCAAAGTGCGACATTAAGTTCTGCCACCAACACGCAAAGCCTCCAAAATGAGGAATGGTAATAGGTATGAAATAATGCTTCAAAGTTCGTTACAGTAAAGTTTTTACGTATACAAATACAGTAGTTTTTGTTTCATAAAAAACAACCAAGTAGTTATAATTTTACAGGCATTTGAAGTTTGCAAAAATTTCAAATGCCGCTAACCGTCCCGCGGCCGGCGGTGACGTCACTGGTCTTACAACTCGCTAGTCGCCGGTGATAGTTAGATCTCGCGCAGTACTTTGTTTGTATGTTACTTGCCTGTTCTAAAGTGTCAATCTAATTAATTAAAATGGATGAGGGATTCGAAAAAGGGCAATCGGATTACCAACGCGTAATAGATGGACTAGCTAACTAGTAATATTTTGTCAATTTGGAGTATAGATAATAAATATCTTATGTTATTTTATTTGATATTATTTATTTAAAACTGTAATGTAACCTACCCTAACTAGTTGTATATTGTAGGTAACGCTATTTGCGTTAAAAGTACCAATCCTTTTATTCAAGTTCAAAGTAGTAAGATAGTTTTATAAGTGAAAATAATATAATAATAATAAAAATAAATACATGCAGTAAGTTGAACATGCACAATTTTAAGAGTAGGTTATGTATGTATTGCCAAATGTAGATTACAGCAGAACACCGCGCACGTATTAAACCATATTATTGCAGTTAAGAATGCAATGAAAAGAACCAATGAGTTTATACGTAATCTGCGAAGCTTGTGCCGCCAGCAGAGGTGATTGTAAATATACCATGGCATTTATAATGGGCTACATCGTCGAAGCGACGAGTCTTCAACAACTGCAACCAAATCTTTCTCTTGGCATTAATCCCGGCGTATGTTGCCAGGATCGGCCTTCCTTCCATTTTAGGACACGCTCTTGGAGCTTATCCGCTACGCCATGGACCCCAAGACTACCTCGAATGAATGTGTTACGTATGCGTCAGACCGCGTTACGCCGCCCATTCACCTCAGCATCTTCATTTCCGTGACGTGAAGCTCCTCAGCGTGCCGAGATAGCTTAGAGATTCGCTGCCGTGTAATAGTACCAGTCAGATCTCTTATTTACCAGCCCCTTGAGCTTCGGTGGTATTCTGCGGTCGCAGACCATATCAGTAACCTCCCACCATTTGGCCCAGGTAGCGCTTATCGAGCCATGGACATCGTGATCGATGCCTCCAGTCTCATGCATAACGGATCCAAAGTACTTGAAATTTTACCAACTTAACAGCTGGCTCAGGACCTATAAGGACAGTGCTCAAGTCCGGACTTCCGCAGGCTATGTATTCGGTCTTCGACACATTTTGTTTAAGACCGCCGTTCTCAAGCGCACCCTTCCAGAGGTTCACTTTACGCTCCAGCATCAGTTGATTCTCTTCAATGAGTGCAATGTCATCGGCATACATTATCAGCCAGTGACAGTACACTACATTAAATAAGAACGAACTAAAAGCCGAGCCTTGGGGAACCCCCTACTGTGATCTAAAGGGTTTGGTGTCGCCAACAGCAATCCTAACCATCGCGAATCGCAAAGCGGGATCGTGGTACATATCTCTGATAATCTCAATATAGGCCTCAGGGATCCCTTTGGATCGCAATGCCCTCCAAATCCATTGACGAGGCACACAGTTAAAGGCCTTCTGCAAATCTAAAACAGAGCTCTCCTTTTTTTTCCTGTATGCCTCCATCAAAGTTCTGAGTAGTCTCTCCGTTAAAATACTGATTAAGTTTGTGGTAACGCCCAAGCCAAACCAAGTGTTGTTGGAAAAAATTCAAGCTTTTTTAAAAAATTTTTTGTAGTATCGATACCAGAAGGTATCGAAGGTATCGAGGATCGAAAGTATCAATACTATCCTAAAAATAATCAAAGCTAAACATTTTGGTACAACACGCCATGAAACCGAGCAGGATAGAACTGTTTTTTTGACAAAGTAATATCAAAACTTCAATATCTTAAAATACAATGCTCGCTATATGTGAAAAAAAGGTATTGAAAATATACCTATATATTATTTATTAAATGAAACTAAATTTGTAGTGAAACGCCAGCTATACAGAACGGTGCTGTCAGACCAGTGACGTCACGCGGGTCGGTTACGGCCCGACGGAATTTCGCGTTGCGCGTTTGCTTTAAAAGAAAATATCTCAAAAACTATGAGACGTATCAAAATAATTCTTTCACATGTATTTTTTGTTTTTAAAAGACAACACGATGAGCTAGAGTTTAAATTTAGTGATTATTCTCCATTCGGCCATCCAACGAGAATGGAAGAGTTAACCCTTATCTTTGCAAAATTTTTTTTTAAAAAAGCAAAAAAAATGTATACTGGTAGCTTCTTTGGGCTATAAAAAAAATAAATTAAAAAATCATAATTTGAAAATTTTGGAAAAACACGATGTATACTATACTATACATTGCTACACGAACAGGGATTATCGCATTTTTAAGAGTGTATATTATACTATACATTGCGATGCTTAGGGGGAGTGGAAATGTTATACTAAAAGATTATTGTAAATAACATGATTTTGAATAAAAACAACTATATTGGTGAAGTAAAAATGTTTAATTAAAAAATCTTTCTCAAACATTTTTTTGTTACAAAATAATAATTCCGAGATCCTATTTCTTGCGGTGGATCTCCAAAAAACACTTTCGATTCTTCACACAACAAAGGTGAACCTTACATTTTATGCACATGGTACGTTCCTGGCCAACTTTGCAGTACTTGCACATTTGATATCCGGTTATTTGCGGCCAATGGTAATATTTGTCATAGCCAATATCATTGCATGATCGTTACGATAACGGTTTTTTATTTTTGTTCGGCCGGAAATCGTGTAAAATTTTCACTGAAATGTTTCGACTTAATAGTCGTATTTAAAGCTAAAACTATTTTTCTTCCAACGCCCATAGTCTCTTCTTCTGCAGTAAACGTAATGTGAATAAAAGTGTGATCTCCAGCGTAGAGCTCTTGCTCTACATGATGTCACACACCGGCTCTGATTTAGTTCTTGAAACTCCATTTACAAGGCTTATTTGGTTTATATTGACGTCAATTTTCTGCCTTCTTCATTCTTTCTTGTAATGAATGAAGTGTAAGAGGCACTTCGGTGGTATCGGCATAAATATCAGCTGCATGCGTTCCTATCTCATAATCAGAAATTTGTAGGAGGTTTAACCTTTCGAGATTTGAATTTATCGATGGCGCTGGAGAACTTTCTGTTCATCCAATCATTCCAACTTCACCATTGTTACTAGCTCCGTCACTTGGGACAGAGTCTGCATTATCTTCAGGCACTAAGGAGAAAGTGCGCCTAGCTCTATCACCCATAGCAGTCTAAAACCAAAGCAAAAGAAACATGCAAAAAACCAACACCAAAGATAAGCCAAGCCGTATTGTATTATAAATAGGTAAATAATGAATGTAATATTATTTGTTCCATTATATAGTTAGGTGGTCATGCAGTAATAATAATAATGGTAGTATTTTTTATGGGAATCGAATCTACAACTTTGTGTGTAAGCTTTCTAGAACCACTATATCAAGGCGGCAGTATAACTGTCTTTTACATTATAATAAAATTGGTTTAGTATATAAGACAGTCATACTTGAAATTTACATTTTATAGTAAAGTTCCAAAAAATATTGATCCTGTGAAGTTTGCAATGTACGAGTATATTATTCTAAACACCACCAACGAAAGGTAAACGACTGCAAATGCGGCAATGTATAGTATAATATATGTTATTAAATACCACGACAAAAACATGCTAATTCACATACCGACAACAGCATATATATAAAAATGTGTAAGAACATACGTGCTAAGGGATGTGTATTTTATAATAAACATACACATTTAGGAGTACAAACGTAAAAATAAAATAAAACTTACCTTAGATAAATCTGAGCAGCGCGTCTTGACGGTCAGTTTTGACATTTTTTTTAAAACTATCATAGATAAATTACTATTTTTATTTTTGAAGTATAAATAAATGTCTAGAAATGTCAAATGTTTAATAAAAGTAAGTGAAAAATTATTTTATAGTGCTCGTATATTTTTATAAAGTTGTATGAATAGTATACTATGCAAAATGCAAGATAAGGGTTAATGAGAATACAGTGTCTCGACTCTAAGTTCCCAGGTCCACCCTGCATACCATGTTATGTGCAGGATACAGTACAAAAAAAATAGCAGCATCAAAAACATTTACTGAACAAATGATAAAACTAGCTTTTGGAATCAATTTCTCAATATCATACATCAGTAGAAGTATTACAATAAATAAAATTAAAGAGAAGACCATATGGCGCAGTTTGATTGTGTGCCCGATGGTGGTAGGTTCGATTTCCAGACAATAGGTCCTCTTGCCTATTTTACTATTAGTACTTACTTATATATATGCGGGATATAGCGTGAAGTTGAAAGAAAATGTTACTAAACAAGCTTTCGGGAGATTTCCGATGTTTTTTTTTAGTTTTTTAGTTTTAGAATTTCTCTGTGTATAAATGTCTCCCAAAAATTTGCATCGAATTTTATTACTTCACATATTAAGGCGTAACATAAATAAATAAACACAAAATGTCTACTAAATAAAATAAACCAGAGAAAATCAAAGATCTTATAATTTTTCTATTATTTTCAGTTTGCACTTTGAAGAAGACCGCAATAGATTTCATTTCAATAATGCTGGCTAAACCGAATTGTCTTGTTGCGTTGGCATTGTACCAAAACGACTTTGCTAAGGCAAATCAGATTTTAGAGGTATGTATTTCTTTTTAATTTCACAAAAAAAGTGTTTTTGTGAACAAATTACCTGTAATGTTATCACAAGCTTCGCTATGATATCCATTGATTGGTATAATTCTTTAAGGAAATTCTAAAAAATTCAATGTGTGAACTTTTTTTATGTTTATCGTTCAACGTATGTATTATCGTTAAATTGTTTCAATTTTTTTAAATGTTTTATGAACTCTTGAGAGTTCTAAATAAAACTTTAAGCTTGGATAGATAAAAATAAAAATAAAAATAAAAAATAAAAATTATTATTTTATAATGAAAAATAAAAAAACAAACTTTAGTAAGTACAATTAAGACATGATATAAACATTTTACTTCGTTATATAGTCCTTATCAAGTGCTCAAATTTTTCATAACAATATTTTTCCTTTGTACTGGGCTCGTAATGTATCAGTGTGTCTTTATGAAATAACACTCCAGGTGGGTTTAGTTCTAGAAATTTTTTTGCTTCCTCTATAGTGTTTTCTGGTTTGAAAATTTTGCAACACAAAAAACAACAGCACCAACCTGTAACGAAATATTGAAATAAGCTTTGTATAGATATTACTTCTAGTATGAGTATGTTCATATTTTTTGAGTTTATTATACTTACTTATTAGGTATAATAAAATTAAAAATATATCTATATAATTTAACTTGTTAATATGAAATATTTTAATGAAGAAATATTTTTATAAAGTTCCTGTGATAAATAATTACAAAAACAAAATACAGTTCGTGAATGCATAGTGTGGGCTAATTGTTTGGCAGATTTGAACAGAGCCGTATTTATTCACTGCATTAGTAAGAATTTTCAGAGATTAAAATCTCTAAGGTTTCAGTCTTATGTAATAGATACATAATCTAATAAGAATATAATTGATGTAAAACAACTAAGATGGAAACTGTGCTAGCTGTATTTTAAAAAGAAAAAAAAATATGTATGCATCCTATTCGCGTCACGAATCCCAATTCCCAACCATAGTCAACTATGGCTTCATTTCCCGGACTTTCCTTCAAGTATTTTTTATGCAACCTTCGTTTGTCATTTTTGATGTTAGAAAACGTTTTGGCCTTCCTAGCCAGTTAACTAAACATTGTCAAGACAATCTTATCTCTCTGTCTATGTCTCATTGATAATAAAATTATTAAATAGATAAAAAAAAACCAAAAAAAAGAAAACGAAAAAGCTAAATCAGTTACAATGAAAACTAACCTTTAGTACACCACAAAGGGACTGCTACCAATATGTAAATGATAAATAGTGGTTTTATAATTTTCTTGTCCTTAAATATGTCAATTGAATTAGAACATTTGTTTATCATTTCATTAGTACTTTTATTGCAAAAAGAAATACGATCATATTTATGTGTTGTCGCCTTATCTGTAAATATTAACGAATGGTATTTAGGCCGTCACGGCGCAGCGGCACGAGGGTGTGACTGTAACGCGACGGCTGTGGGTTCGATCCCGACTCGAGGAAGTGAAATATTTATTTACGTTTAAATTTCTATTTCTTTGCTCTGGTGCTGAGGCGAAGCGCGGCGTTGAGTTGTGCCACTGAACACGCAATGCCTGCAGAATTCGGCAGAAAGTGGGGAACGGAATGTGAAATGTATATATATGTACAGTACGGTCAACGAGTCGTGGCCGCCCTAATTTTAGCTGTCCAGATTTGATTTTGTGATTTTTTTAATATCTGAATATTTAATTACCGTGTGAAACATGCAAAAAAGTTCAGAAAACTAAACTTCAGTATGGCCACATGTTGACTATACTGTAAATACAGGTTTTTTTTACTATAATCTTACGTAGGTACTAAAAATATTATTTTATATGCATTCTTAATATGCTTACAATGTTTAGCGTGTCAATGCCGCTTCGAATATTATAAAACTTGACGTCATTGAGAAATATACATAAAATTATTTTTGGGAACGAGATAAACAAGTTTGACAAGATATAAGGATCCAAGCTGAAAAATATATAAAAAAAACACTCTCGTCATAACTTACCGCCTTTTTCTATTTTATCATAATGGAGTTTACTATACGAATTGTATTTGGTGCCATTGTTTGTAACGCTTTCTTGTTTCTTTGTGAAATATTTAAAATTCTGTAAAAAATATTTATCATAAAGATTTTTTTAAGGAGTTACAATACGTACCTTAACACTATGAGGATACACAGTGAGGGCGAAAATAAAAATTGGTGTAAAATGGAGGATACACAAGCAATATGATTATTATTGTCATTGCAAATATTATTATGATTGCCGTAAAGCATTTAAAAAACAATAATTAGCAATTTCCGTGATTTTGAAATACTGTATATTTATCAACACAAAGTCATTAACCCACAAGACATAATAAATTGTCATATTTAATGATGCTTTTGATAACAAAATGATGTGCATACATAAACAACGCGACCCTCACTCATAGTCATATGCAAACGTATACTACTATAACATTATTATGTAAACAGTTGCTAATTGAAAATATTTGATACTGCGAGGGCAATCTATAACTCGTTAGTTACATTTTATCGGACCAAATGTAAATATTAAATATTTCGTGTACCTATAACAAAAGCACATACAAAAATTACTTGAATTAAAAATTAAAATAAAAATCAACTTTACGCTATGTCATACACACATAGCAGGGTAGGCAGAGAGAAACATATTAAGACACTCCATTCCCTACTTTCCGCCCAATTTTAAGTAAAAAAATGTAAATACTTATAAAATATAACATTTTCCTGCCTCCAAAATAATTAAGCCATTACAAACGTTACAAAAATTACCATGTGACGGCGCGTTTTGTTAGCAAATTGAACAGTGCTTGATTTTACTCGTTCTGGACGTCCATTAATATTTAAAGTGTTCATAATATAAAAAATATTAAGTAATATGAAATATCTTAAAACAATCTTCGTAAAATATCTTGACATACTTAATATGTCAAATTCTGAATAGATAGTCGCTGGATATGTATTAAAAACAATTGTTGAAGTAATTAACTTTAAGTTCTTTAATTTTCACTTATTTAAAAACGTTCGTGCTGCGTTTCCGGACAGGTTCTTTTAATTTAAAAGCGTAAAAGTTTTTAAAATCTAAATATTAATCGACCATCTAGAAGAAAATAATTTTAGAACAGTAGAGAATATAGTGTGGTGGGTAGTAACATAAACATTAGTGTTTATCTAACCAAAACATGTATATAACCTTTTTTTTAACATGCGGTTAATACTGTTAGCCCTATTGGCTTTTACTGCGAGACCGGTTGGATAGGGAAGAGGGTTCTCTGTCCCTGAAGATATATAACTACCTACATTAATTTCTAATTATAAAAATTTCTCCGACTATAAGTTCTAAGACGACAAATATCACGTACAATACGACACATTGTAACTTTCTCATGACGTAAAATATTTCTACTTTTTTCAGATGTTTGATTTATCCGATTCAGAAATTGCTACAGAGGTGACATTTACGGAGCAATTGAGACATTTGGTTGCAAAAATAAAAAATATAATTTGCTATCGAGATTGCTCTCGGTATCCTACAAAAGAACTGTCAGCCCTCTCAGTCGTATCTACTGAGGTTATGGGTCTCGTGGAGGGCTTTTTGGCATCAAATAGAGCGCCTAATTCATTCGACATTATCGAATTAGGCGCCCGACACCCGCATCTTCAATTATATAGTCATCAAAATGCGCCATTCATAAATGCTGTCGATATTCTGATAAGCAGTGGCCTTAATAGAGAAATAACATATGGATTGATAAATGTAGTTGAACGAAAACTCGCAGAAGTTCGCTGTAGTACTGATGTAACCGCTGTAAAGAAAACAAACTACATAAGATTTATTGAAGATATTGCAAGTGTGACTTTCGAAATATTTGGCAACACTGAAAAGTCATTTGATTTTGTTGATAATATCTGTGAACTAATCACAGATTGTCGCGTCCCGATTAAACATAAAGAATTCTGTAAATTAAATCAACTTTCAAAAGAACTTAGGCAGTGTTGTTTGGACTTAGCTGAAGTCGTGACATCAAATCAATCAACTCATTTAGATGAAAATGCGCTACAGAAATACCATCAAGTATACATGAACGTGGTTGCTGCTTCTGACAAAGACTTGTGTAATATTGCAGAAGTTTCACGACAAGGTTCTAAAAAATCCAGAGTACACTATTTGAGAAAATGTTACATGTACACAAAATCTGTCTCCCAATTAGAACAAGAGGATAAGGGTAATGAAGTTATTAACGAAATTCCCTACTTCCATGTGTTAGATAAACCCCTTCACGATATATTTGGATCTATGTTAAATAATAAAGAGTTACCTATTACTCATTTAGAACCTATATGCAAAAAATTAAACATAAACTTAATCCCGAAACTGATTCTGAATTTTTGTCCGTCAATTACTTTAGTTGGTGTATTGAGGGAAGCGAGTGAGGAAAATTTTAATAATCTTTTACAAGCTGTATATGATTTTAAAAATGTGGAAGAAAAGTTGTTTCTTGATCCGACTGCTGATATGGCGCCGTTACCGCGCACTCCAGACCCACAATGTCTCACTTACATAGTTTTGCATAATTGGGTTCTGGCACACATTATAAGAAAAATCCATCCAGTTTTGATAGAAACCACTACACAACAGAATATGGATGCGAGGACTAAATATCTTAACAAATATATGGATTTAGATAGATTTGACTATACAAAAGTCTTATTCGGAGGAAATAAGTGCTTAGCTTCGCTTCATACAGTAATAGATTTAGACAAATTATTTCTTTACATGCCTCAATTATTGGAATCCGGAAAGATATTACAGTGTTTAAAAATAATGGATGCCTTATCTGAACGTCAACTCATGTGCAGTGCAAATTTGATGAATTTGCGAGATTTGATTTTATTCAAAATAGCTACAAATCCAAAAATCCCGCAAAATTGGAAATACTGCCAATATTTAAAGTGTCCAGAATTGAAGTTAGATCTTATCCTGAACAATTTGTCTTGTTGGCCTGCAGAAGGTGCTCTTGAAGCCATAAATTATTTACGTTTTATCTTAGACCACTCAGTAATGGAAGAAGGTTTATTCGAAAAATGTACTGATTGGATTGTAAAAATTCCAATTTATGAACAGGTATCATAAATATTTGAAATCAAAATGTATTCACACTATAAACGTACAAACGTAACAAAAATTAAACTTTTACATATATTTTACAGATATGTTCTATCATGGGATTTAATCACTGGTATATTATTTATGAAAAATCTCTGGAGAGTCCTGAGAATATTATCGAAGTCCTCATGGATAGTCAACAGGTGAAGAGCATGTATAATTCTTGGTATAGTAAATAACTTTATTTTTTTGCAGCCATTTAAGTTACATTTTTAATAATGACATTTTGTTGCAGTTCAAATTATGCTTAGAATGGGCAGATGTTCATGATGTGTCAGATCATATGAAATGCTTAATCGTTATAAACCTCTTGCGTCAGTTATTTGAATACACGAACCAGGCAACTCCTTCTTTAGTACATGAGCTATTGGATAGACTACCAAAATCTCAGGCAATGGAACTAGTCGTGGATGAAATATCAAAAATTCGAAATATTGACATTTTAAAAGTCTGCATTGAATTTATATCTACAAACACGACAGCTTGGCGGACGTTTGAAAACATTAAAATTGGCTTTTTAATAATGCTGGAAATAGAATCGAACGCAAGAAGTTTATTTTGGGATTTAATAGAACAGCCTTTGATTATGATCGAACAGATTTTGATGAATGGCAGATTGGAAATGCTAGCGCAAATTATAATGACAATTTCACCTGAACTGAAGAACGATCCTAGTGGGGACAATTTGTACTATAATATAAAATCTATAGATACGCTTTTGATTTCACGTAATGCAGTTGATGGGTTATTACGATACTATGCCGAGAAAGCCTTAGATATGAAGAACCCAAGACATGCCTGTCGAACTCCACCAAAGCCTTGGGACGACTCACTGTTGCAATCTATAGATTCTATAAACATAGAAGCTGCGTCCAAACCGTTTGTGATGCCTGAAAATGTGCCATTGAAAGATCAATGGGTTGAAGATTATACAACTGATAGGTGCATGCTGTGTAAAATATCAATATTCTCAATGATTATTCGGCGACATCACTGTAGGAGATGCGGTAGACTTGTGTGTCATGGCTGCTCAAGAAATAGAATGCAGGTAACTTTTTTTTAGTATTGCTTAAACTATAAATAGCCTATAATTAATATTAATAACTATTTACTGCCGTTTTTTTTTCTTTGAAGTTCTACTAGTACAAGACTTTAAATGTTATTATTTTTTTATTATATCATGACTCAATTTAGTTATTATTATTCATTATTTAAGGTGCCAACGTACCCCAGCGGCGTTAAGTTTCGCGTTTGCGACGACTGTTATACCCAAACAATGAATAAGAAATCAACTTCAGATCAAGATAATATGATGCAAAGTAGTAACTCAGATTCTGCCGGCAGTGGAACAGTGTGCCTTGACTGGTGTCTCTCGACTAATTCAAAGAAAAATGAGGCAGTCAGAGCGGAGTTTAGTTACGAATTTACACCCAATGTAACTCTCTGTTTGTCCATCATGAAAATGCATTCTATTAACTTGGATTATCCTAGGTAATTGTACTGTTTTGTTTCTACTTTCAAATTTTTTTATTAATTAACTTTTTATCATTATAAAGAAATGACAAACGCGACGTAAAATATTTGCCTTTTAGAAGGAAAACAGCCACTTAACATTTGTTAGTTAATTTCTTTTCTTGTTTATTAGAACTAAAAAATAAAATAAGGACTTTTAAATCATGTTAGTTGTGTTTGAAAAGTGAGGGGGCCTTTACTTTTTCATTTATTTTGAATAATAATAAAACATAATATTTGATAATTTTGTTTATAGTTCGAAGAGCCTTAACAAAAGAGTGGTTAGGATTTTTTAAAATGTTACTCTGCATCTCTTGAAAGTCCTCCAAGAATTGAACGTATTATCACGAATATTTTATTATTATTTAATAACAAACTGCCTAGATTTCTCCTCGACCGAAGTGACGAAGTTGCACGTGAGCTGGCCAACGGCGGGGACTCCCGTCTGCTGGTGCGTGCGAGACGATCTCTTCTGCTTGCGGCTGCTGAACTCTATTCTAGGGCGCCTAATGAGAAGTCGTAAGCTATATGTTTACTTTTCTATTACTATTTTGTGTTTTTTTTTTTTATTATTATTTCCAAACATTTCGTTTCCTCCTTTCCGCCCAATTTCACAAGCATTGTATGTTGTGTGAGCGGGTCAAATGAAAATAATTTAAATATCGAACCAATAATCATCGTGATAACAGTCATGTGCTGGCCCTCCGAGCCATGAAGGCCTGACAATTGAAAATGATTATTTTTTCCTATTTTATCAACAAGTTAATTATAATGTTTCATATCACAAGAGCGGGCGCCCGCATAGCGGAGACAGGCGCTGCGCATGCGGCGCGCTGCCTGGCACACGCGGACGCCATGGCCACCCTCGTCAAGCACCAGGTCCACCACCTCGTGCCGCACCAGGGAGCTCATCCTAGTATGTTTGTTACCACCTTATGCTTTTTACGCGTTGTCAAGTCGGAAGTAAAGGTCAATTTTTATTCTAAATAAGAAGTTAAAAGCTTTATTGTTTGAATGTTAAATAATATACAAACTGTTCTTTAAAGTGTCTGTCTTAAACCTGAGCAGAGAGAAGAAACCTAGTGAGACTCACCTCTGCTTTTCTTTTATAAAATATTTTGTATTATACAAACAATAAATAACCAAATTCAAATTGCAGGTCAAATAGTGCGTTCGTTGCTCGAAGCTGAGAAATGGGAGTTAGCGTTGGAAATAGCAACTAAATCGGGAATTCCTCGGACAAGCGTACTAGCTGCGTGGGGCAAAGCGTGTTTGAAGGCGGGATGCTTTAAAGAAGCACGAAGAAAATTCGCTTTATGCTTCAAAAATTCACCAAACGTATGTGTAGACGTATCTGATGACTTGGAATATGGTAAAGAAGCATCAGAAACTCATTTTACAAGTAAAAGATTGTATAGCTTACGATCTTCCGATAGAACTTCGTCTGTATCCAGCGTGCAGTCTGATGGTCGCCCTAGAAGTAATCCGTTGTTAAATGAGATCATAAGTATGCTAGAAGATATGAATTATCCTGTAAACCAACAAATTTTGGATAAAGCCGAGAATATTAACGTAAGATTTATTTATTTTCATTTTAATTTTTTTTTGGTTCACATATCACACATGTAGCAGCGTGAGCAGAGTGCGCCTAGTGTTAAAACACTGCTCTGCTGCCTCGACACCAGTGCAAAAAAATGAGAATAAATGTTTAATTCTTTAGTGGGAATCGAACCCACAACCGCGTGTTCAGTTTCACGCTTGTGCCCCTGCGGCACGACTGGCCTGAAGATATTTTATGTGATTACCCAAATAGTAGTATAATATAAATAGCATAATATAAATTAGAGTCTTTGTGTTATGTTGTTTTGTAATATATGTGTATATGTATCAATTGTTTCCTTTATTGAATTAATTCGTTTCTCAAATAAATATATTTTAATTATAAATAATTACAATTATAAATAAGGTACATATGTCTAAGTCATTTATAATGTATTCACAGATTACAAACGAAAAGCTCTCATCAATGAATACAAGCAAAAAGAAAATATCGCTCACCGAACCAGCTCTAAACATTATGCATATTTTAGCCAGCGTGAAGAAAATAAAACAAGGCGACTACAGCGACTTTCAAACGACCCCAGTCCAACAAAAAAAATCTTTAGGACTTTTGCGAAGAAATAACAATAGCGAAACAAAAATCGACCACCGAAACAAGAAACTTGACCCTTTTTTCTATCGCGAATGCATTTATTATCTAAGTAATTACGGATCGTACGTTTCGAATATAATGTTTTATTTGAAGCACAGTACGTTGAGCGAGGTTTTGAGGTACTGCTATGATAATATCGTGGATAAGGAAACGTTTACTGATGCTGTGTATATGGAGTGCCTGAAGAAAGATAAAGTGAATGAACTGTTGAGGGCGATGATTGAAATGGATACTACTTTTTCCATGTGGTCGGTAAGTGTTTGTATGGTTTAGCAGTTCCTATATTTTAATATAAGTAAATGTTTTAAAATTGGATAATTCTTCGTTGACATTTATAATAGGTTTCAAAATTTCATATAGTTTACAGAATAATAAGTTTTAGATGCAGTATATATTTTGAGAGTAGTACTATCCAAAACAATGTTATTGAAGTTAATAAAATAATATTTCAAGGACATGTAATAACTGATATTATAAACATTTTCTTTTTGTTTTTCTCATTGGGAGTTGATGGGATATGTAAAAATGAGAATAAAAACGTCTCAACTCAGTAGCACAGAGTCTGACTGAGAACGTGACTGTACTGAATCCAATTTTATTCAATTCCTCACTCTAACTAAGGTGTCTCTTTCGTCGATCAAAAAAAAAAATTAAAAAAATCTATCCAATCCAATATTAGTCCATATAAATAATATAACATAACACTTAATAACAAATAATTCCAGGAATACATAATGCACATATGCCGTACACTAGAATCCAATAAGAAGTTGGAAGCCCTCTACGCAGTGCAGTGCGGCACGTCTCAGAACGCGCGCGCGGCGGCCTCGTGCGCACTCCTGTACGCACGCGCGCTGCCCGCCGGGGTGCCCCCCGCGGCCGCGCTGCTAGCGAGGCAGGCGAGGTTAAACGCCGCCATGCATCATTTAACGTTGTGCGTGCCGTGTGCGCCGGGGGTCAATAGTTAGTATATTGTGCTGTAATTATAATTGTACTCAGTATTGTATGCCATACCATAACATACTATAGTAATACGTAGTAAACTACAATACGAGACCTAACAAAATTGCGTGATTTAACGATTACAGAAATTTGTTTTTAAGTTTTATTTACTTTTAAATCATTAAAATAAAAGATTGAAGCAAATCATGGTGCACCACACACTGCACGAACCCACAACCCCTGAATTTCCACGGCATCATTATTTATTAATTAATAAATAGTCAATAAATATATTGAATCATCTAACATTATTAACAAATCTATTTTTCAGAAGTAAATGACCCCAGATCGATACAGTTTAATTTGGATAAATCTACAATAGACAATCTAATGACAACAATTACTAGACAAATGGAATTAGCTAAATATTTGGCAGCTTGTGAAACAAATGGGAGATTAACGGATAAACTAGTGCATGATATAATTCCACTTCAAAGTAGGAGAGAAGAGAGTGACTTAAGGCCTTTGACTCTCTTTGGATCGAATACAGATAAAATAAGGATAGTCGCCATTGTGCTAGCGACAGGAGAAACTATAGAAGGCGGCTTTGATTTAGCTTTTAAGTATGTATTATTATCTTTCACTACCCACTGCATCCCGCATAAAGCGTAATAGGGAACCTACTCTTAAGACATTCTGTTTCCCATGCACCGACTATTTTTTGATTTATTTGTTCTATGCCGAAACTCAACTCTGCGCTTTATCGTTACCAGAGCGTAGTGCTTTATTGTAGCCAAATTATACATCATCTGTACAAAAGTTGTAGCCTATGTGTAATTCAGATGTATTGATATATTGATTTACATTGAACATTTGTTTTAGGATAATTAGAGAACACAAGCTAGATTCAATGAATATATACACCCACGTAGCTAAGTATTTGGTAAATGTGGACCGCTTCATGGAGGTCAAGACCTTGGCAAAGTGCATACGGAATTCAAAGGAGACGGCTGCCAAGTAAGTTTATATATTTTTTTTAGATATGGCTTTTAATGTGACAAAATACCTTTTTATTATAAGGAGGTTATCGTTTTAAAATTGTCTCTCTTTATAAAAACGAATTATGAAATATTTGATATAATTGTTTATTTTAAACATTATATAAGATAGAGATAAAATTTTATTTCTAATATTTGTTACTTATTAAATTTTTGTGACATTCACTTCACTCCATTAATTATATTTATTTTCTTGAAATGCGATACGTTCATGTTGTCAGAAATTTCGACTTATGTAAGCTTAAAATACATGATACATAAAATTATTTAAACAAAATGACGGAAATCGTTTCAAGAATCAATGACCAAAGAAACTAAAACGAAGTTTTGCCATGTAAACCTAGTACCAAATCCACCGCTAGATGGCGTTGTACAATTCGAAGCTAATCCTGAATCGCGCTGGCAAGATTTTCTCACGAAGAGTGACAACCAAAAATTTTCGAAAATTGCATTAAGACTTTACTTCATAGGATCATTTCTATAGTAAGCTCTTCACGAGATCCTCACATCATGTGAGATCGTGCCAGCCGCGATGAGGAGACGTGGCGCGGTGCCCTGAGCGTGAGGCGGGCGCGGCTTTGGCCGACAGCCCTCGATGATCGTTCACCCTACCGCCTCTGGTGGTGGGGCGTGGGGTGCTGTCGCTGTCTGAGCGGCTGTTTTTGAACCCTTTTATATTACAGTATAATTAAATTAAGATCTCTTTCACTAATTGATTAAATCAACTTCACGGTATATCCCACAATTTGTAGGGGAACCTAATGTTACGCTGCGCTTAGTGTCTACTATAAGAGCGAAGAAATGAAAAATTGAAAATATTTCATTTTCTTGAATAGGTATCGAACCCTCAACCAGTCGCTTTCACAGTCATACTTGGTGCCACTGTGCCACGACTGGCCTCGGTGTTTATTTAATTAAACTAATGTAAAACTACCTGAATATAGGTTCAGATCCAAACCGAGATGAATCTCAGAATTATGTAGCTTATCCATATTTTAGAAGCAAAGCTGAGAGGAGTGTTCGGTTACTCCCTTCTACGCTCACCGATCATTACTTTATATGAAATTCAATAAAAAACATCGCTTTTATTTGGACAGTTTAATGAGCGACCAGGTGCTGGAGGCGGGCACTGCAGCCGTAGTAGCGCGATGCGAGGCGCGCGGCCAGCTGCACGACGAGCAGGCAGAACTTCTCATTGCTGATATCACTAGCGTCGCCATAAAGGTAAGCTTTTTTTTACTAGGAATATAAAGTTTAAAAAACATTTACTTACTTTATAGTGGGATTAAACTGTCTCTGTTCTAGTTTCCGTAAGCATACCATGGCTTTCGGTATCGTTTTTTTTGCAACAATAAAAGCTATGATGCTGTTACCTAAATATTTATAGATTTCAATTATAACATATTATGCCAGATGTATAGTGTCAGAAAATATGGGGAAGCTCTTTAGAAATATACTTCTTCACAAATGCAGATATAAAATTAAATAATTAATATAAAGTATTATATGTCATGTATATATATTTTTCAGATATCTTGCTATCTAGTCTGTCGTAACGTTAGCAACGCATACATACTCGCCGCGAGGCACGATCGAACCAACGACCTGCGTAAAGTGCTACAGGAAGCCGAACGTATTGGCAATGAACAAGTACGGAACGCCTGCCTTAAACGTCTCACATCTAAAAATGTATTATTATAACCAAAAATTATAAGTTTTAATTTATATAAATAATTATTTTGACTCGTAATGTGGTGGAAATAATCACAAAACGGTATTTTATAATATTGGATGTTGGTAGGTGTAACAAAAAGTAACACAATTCTATGCTAAGTTCTACCATTACATATTTTAGCAATTGAATTTACCTTATTATGACCATTTCTAATTTTGATTCTTACATTAAATTTATCTAGTGACCAGAACTGAAGTATTACATTAACATATCTTTAGTGGTACTTAATGTTAGAACTCAACAACAATTCAAACACCTATTTTGGAAGTTACCTTAAACTTGTCATATAATACTCAATAAATTTTTACTGATTTATATAAAATCTCAAATATCAATAATGAAATATCTTACATATATATATAATTAAATCCCTTTTGATATGACTAATAATATTTGTAAAACACAATAAAGGATATACAACAAAAACCACCTTTACAAAAGGTGGCACAATTTTTGTGAAATGTTTCATATAATATTTTTGTTTTTATGTCTCAAAATAAAATGCTCGATAAATTATCTAAATTATAGTTTAGTTTTATAATTAATTGAAATAACTTATTTCAAAGTTACCTAGTTTTCAATATTTTTTTAATAACCTTTAATAATAAGGATTTATTTTAAAGATATATTATTTGCAGAGGCCGTCACGGCGCAGCGGCACATTGGTGTGACTGTAACGCGACGGTTGTGGGTTCGATCCCCACTCGAGGAAGGTAATATTTATTTACGTTTATATTTCCATTTTTTTGCTCTGGTGTCGAGGCAAAGCGCGGCGTTGAGTTCTGCCGCTCAACACGCAATACCTCCGGAATTCGGCAGAAAATAGGGAACGGAGTGTCTTAACACTAGGTTCCCTCTGACTACCCTGCTGTGTGCGGGATATAGCATGAAGCTATATTATTTGTAATCCTTAAAATAAATAAAACTATATATTAAAGGTGACACATGAATATTGAAGTTCACCAATTACTAATAATTAATTTATTGTGATAACCATGTCAAATTTGTTACAATTGGAATGCAATTTTTCAATATATTTTTTTAGTCAGTTAATTAAATGCTGAGTATATTTAAAAAAAAATTGAATATCAAAGACTTCCCGTAAAAGGAGTGTCCATATTTATGCCAATGTAGAATGTTTCGATTAAATAGCAGCTATTATAAATAGAATATATGTATCTGTAGGTGCAATTTGCTATCATGTGATATTTTTGTAAATATATTAGTGTGGCTTAAAATATCTCATTTTTATTTGGGGCCATTCATAAATTATGTCACATGTTAAGTGGGAGGCAGTGAGTTAGTCAACAAAGTATGATAAGGAGTGAAGGTTTAGTTCTAAATTTAACAACATTTTAAAATATTATACACAAAACTAATTTAGGATTTTTTAGGTAAAATATGTGAAGTCCTACAAAATAGAAGACTAACAAATGCAGCTGGTCAGTTAAGCCAAGGACAAGGGGTAAAAAAAAAAAAAATTATGTGATATAATTTATGTTTGCCACAAAATGGAATATTTTGTCCATTATTGTAATATAATGGAAATTGTACTATATTAAAAGTAAATAAATAATATTTTATTTTGTGTTTATATGGATGTTATTGTTTATAATGTAATAAATTAAAAAATCTATGAATACTTAAATATTATTGAAGAAACTGTGCACTATTTATAATTTATTAGCAATTTTAAAATTTTATATGGTTTGAGTTTCAATTTGATGGTACCAAGGAAATTTACAAAATTGTTAAAACTAATCTTGTTTGAATTTATGATCTTTTGTCCTCTGAATAGCAAATATATGAATTAATTAATATGTTATATTGGTCTCATAATTATTGTGATAAAATATAAAATGAGAAATAAATAATGTTATTATTTACACCTTTCAACGTATATTATATTTAGAAAGTAAAGTATTAATCTTTTATTTCACAGTTGTTATAAAGAAATAAAAGTTTAGCACTACTAAAAAAGTTCCAACATATGATATGTTGGAAGTGAAAAGTATCTTAACCGAGTGTTAAGACACTGCTTCCTACATTCTGTCAATTTATGGATCAGGATTTAAAACTTCATCAACCATAATATTCACTAAAAAATAGTCTGAACAAACACAGCATATAAATAAAATCTTACGATACAAACCAGCATTATTTATTTAATAAATGTAAACTTTTATATATAAATGGGAGAATGGACAAGATGGTCAGTGACTGAAGCACTGCCAGTCACCAGCCATACAGGCAAGACTCCAACTCTTCTCTCACACAGAGAAAAAAGCACAATTCAATGGACCTTTACCAACAGGTCTGGCAGTAAGCAGTGGCACATCCACACAGTTCATTTGCACATCACTATAAATTATATTGCTTCAGTCTCTTGTCGCACTGTCAAAATATCAATTACTGAGTTGCCATTGCCTTTTTCTTAGGTTTCTTCAAACGTTTGAGCCCATTCACACTAGTTTTAAGTAAATTTGAATAAGCATCAGTAAATTTTTCGACATCCCTTTGCTCTATGACAGTTGAAATCTTTTTGCTTCTAGATTGAGCTCTTACAAGACATTTGTATTCAGGATTTATGACAACAGGTGTACCATCTCGGGGTACTGGCGTGGTTCTCCCATCATCTGTTATAAAAACAATATATGGTTATTGTATTGAATTTCTTATAATTTATATTGAAAAAAAATTTCTGGAACGAAAATAACCGAAATTTAATTAAAAAGTATGCTTAGTGATCTTACATCTTTTCATAGTCATTGTAACTGATCCAGATACTCGAGCTTTTTGGAATAACTTTGAGAGCTCCATCAAAAACTGAAATAAAAGGGGTTATTACCTATTGACAATTAAAAGTAAAAACGATATAAATAAGTAGAATAAAACCGGAACAGAACTTACTTCATCATTCCCTAACAAAACCATGATTACAATTTTTTTAATAATAACTTCAGTATATTCTTAGGTATCTAATTGAGTTAAGCAAGATGTTTTATATATTTATATACATATTCAAAGGCTTTTCTAGCTTGAATTTAAAATCACTTTTCGCTCCACGCAAGGCAACTTTGATTTGACAAGAATACACGTTGACGACTTCTTTGACATTGTCACAACGACACTGTTTTTTTCTTTTCCATTTTGACAGATTGCATAGGTTTTGTAGATCCATATTATACTGATAAAATATTTCATGCTTTTAATTTTGTGTCATTATACAATTAACACTGAGGATTTATTGAAAATATTATTAACTTGTGCGTATCGCAAATATCGTTCATTAAATGAAGTCGTCGTTAAAAACCATAATTAATACAATAAACTTTAAAATTTTTGGATTAAAATTATAATTAACAGAGTTCGCATAGTCACAATTTTTTGATTAACTACTTAAGAGGTTTTTAATCATATGTTATTTAACCATAAAATGGTTAGTTTGAAAAAATAGATAATTTCATGTAAAAAGCAGTTTTTATTTGTTGTGAATGAAAGCTCTCCATTATGTACGAATGCACCCTTCTGTATGCTCTCCGTGCGTGGAGTAGATTCGTACGTTTTCCATTTTTCATAAATGTTGCTGTTACTTCATCATAGTAGTTTGTATCAGCACAAAAGTTACTGTAACCATAAACAAATATATAAAGTAAACAACAGATTTAAGTCAATTCGCAAAAATTTTAAACTTTTCTGAGAATTTAAATGTTTACTGTTATAGATAAAGAGTAAAAAGTATCATACCTGCTCTTCTTTACATTGAACTGCCAATGTCTTAATAAAGGTGCAATTTTTATCATGTACCTAGTTTATTTATATAAATGTCATTAGTTCTCTTAGAACACTGCTGACTGCTGAGTGTCGAAGAAAATTTATGAAAATTATTTAATTAATAAATCTATATTAACTCTAGAAATGCCTTTTCAAGGTAAGTTTTTAGAAGAATTAATATGAATATAATATGAATTATTACAGAAAGAACCATTACAATCATGAACTTTGGCCTTATAATTAACTTGTTTTGTAATAAATTATTTGTACCGGGATTTTAATAAAAGACTAATATGTTAATTAAAAAGACAACTATTAAAACTATAATGTACCTATGCAATAATAATGTACATTTAATGAGATAATATACTTATTTAAAAAAAACAATTTATTAAATTAAAAAGCATTTACTACTGTATCATCTAAATTGATTTTGTACATAACCCTAATTTTTGTACAATTGTACACATACAAATTTAATTGTACACATCTTTATTTCACTTTACCCAAAACGTGTTATTTTTTAATAGGTCACTATAATTCTAAGGGTGCGATGTATTCATATATCTCTATTTGTGTTGGCTAAGTACCTAGTATCTCCTATGTGCGTAGTACTGAATTCATAGATAATTCACATATACTAGAGATAGATAAACCACTGGCTCATCAGAAATGTGTGTTTATGCCGCCCTAAGCGCTAGGTGTCGTTTGTGTCTCTACTCTCTAAGTACCTATCTATAGCTATTAACTTTTATTGTATCTATATATATACACATGCATATTGTATATATATATTATATTTTCCTTGATTGTATCGATTAAATGTTGATATAAGGATACGTACATAAACAAAGCGTATGTTGCTTAATATGTTTATTTAAAAAATATATAAACTCGTTTGTTTACATTCGAAGTTAGAGTTAGAAGGTGGATATTTCGGCAGTTCTTAAACCAAAGCCGGGGTCAATCAGGCAGGTAGGATAGCCAAAAAATGAGCGAAGCAGCACTATCAAAGTCCGAATAACTACACTAGAGTTAGAAAAAATAAGTTAACCGATAAAAGAGCAAAACACAAATAACCGCAACACACAATAACAAAATGAGTGAATTGTTGTTTTGTATGGACGAGTACAACTGTTAATAAATATTCAGTTTAGATCAATTTAAATCTATCAAACTATTTTGCCTACCTATTCTAGTTATTTACTTTCCCGATTTATTTGTAGAAAAGTTTTAAATATGAAACTGAAACAAATTGTTTTACACAGTATGATTATAGAATACTAGCGGCCCATCCCGACTTCGTTCGGGTCAAAACTTAACTTAACTTCACGCTTTATCCGTAGCGGGGTGGTCAGAGAGAACGGTGCGCCAAACGCTACGGTCTCTACATACCTCTTTCGCCTCGTCCACTGTCATCAACCTCTTCATAAATGACCTTCCTCCAGTATATTTGATACTGTGTTTTTTAAGGTAAACCGAGGTCGGTAATACCCACGTTTCGCTGCCGTATAACAACATCGGTACCAACACTGCATTGTGTACGGCCAAACGCGCAGCTGTGCTGACGTTTCGCCGTCTCATCAATACAGCTAAGGCTCCGTTAACCCTGTATCTTCCATCTCTACTGAAGATACTTCTCAAGTATACCATCTCATTCACTTGTTCTAATATCTTACCAATCACACTGACATTGCGTTCCGTCCTCTCTTCGTTTCGTTCAAATACCAGAACCTTTGTTGTTTTAATAAAAGAAAAAAATAAAATGAGATGTCGGGTCAAAATAAAAGAAAAAAAATTTAAATGAGTTAAAGCCATTGACTTACTTGACTTATATTCCTATGTCCCCGAGTTGGGGCAGAGGGCATCCACAGAGTTTCGCCATTTTGCACGATTTTGAGCCTCTCGTTTAATTTCGTTCCATGTCTTGCCAATCTTCTTCGCTTTGTCTAAAACTGAACGTCGCCAGGTTTGCTTGGGACGGCCACGTTTACGTTTTCCTTGAGGGTTCCAATCCATTGCCTGCTTCGGAAAATGGCCGGGACCTCGGCGCAGCGTGTGCCCAATCCAGTTCCACTTGCGGCGTTTGATTTGCTGGTCGATTGGTGACTCTCGGCAAAGTTTACGAAGGTTGACATTCGAAATTAGTTCGGGCCAGTGGATACCAAGAATTTGGCGAAGACATCGATTTACGCAAACTTGAAGTTGGTGCGACACAGCTTTGGTTACCTTCCACGTTTCGCAACCATAAAGCAGCACTGACTTTATATTAGACCCAAAAATCCTGAGTTTAACTCTACGGGTTAATTTACGTGACTGCCAGATGGGTCGTAACTGCGTGATAGTTGCTCGGGCCTTAGCAATTCGTGAAGAGATGTCTTGTTCTGTACCTCCTGCTACTGACACGACGCTACCGAGGTATGTGAAGTTGTGAACTTGTTCCACAATATCTGTGCCTATTTGCAGCGGTGTTGAGTTCTTGACTCCAGATCTCATCCCTTGGGTCTTTCGTATGTTAATTTTAAGCCCTATTTTAGATGCCTCTAGCTTGAGATCTTCAAGCTTTGACTGCATATCGTTGCAAGTATGGCTAAGTAGGCATAGGTCATCAGCATAGTCCAGGTCTTCCAAGACATCGCTTATTCCCCATTCTATTCCACGGCGCCCCTTTTCACACACACTGCGCATAACATCGTCCAATGCAATCAAGAAGAGGAGAGGTGAGAGGAGGCAACCTTGCCGGACACCGGCATGTACGGTTATATCTTCGGAAAGAAGGCCATCGTGCAAAACTTTGCAAGAGCAACTCTTGTATAAGGCTTGCAATAAATGTACGATTTTTGGCGGGACACCGATGGTGAACAGGCGTGACCATAAACTAGACCATCTCAACGTGTCAACGGCTTTTTCGAAATCGAAAAAGGTTAGGTATAGCTCTCTCTGCCATTCTGATGCCTGTTCGAGTATGATGTTGTGATTTGATTGATTTGATGGTGTTGATTTGATCTATGCACGAACGGTTGGGGCGGAAGCCGGCCTGTTCATTGCGAAAGAGTCTATCCAAGATGATCTTGCAGAAAACCTTAGACGGAACTGAAAGTAAAGTAATTCCTCTCCAGTTGCTGCATTGGCTTAGGTCACCTTTTTTAGGTACAGTTATAGTAGGCCCTTATTCCAGTCCTCAGGAATCTCTTCAGAATCCCAGATCTTATCGATCAAAGGCTTCAGAATCTCGACAGCAGTGGGTAAATCAGCTTTGAGCATTTCTGCAGTAATAAGATCGAGGCCTGGTGCTTTTTGGACCTTCAAGGAAAGAATAGCCTTATTGGTCGTGCTAACGCAACTTTAAGGCGTACTTCCGCGACCACCAGGTGATGGTCGCTATCGATGTCAGCACCTCTACGGTTACGCACATCGAGCAACGGCGAGCGCCATTTAGTACTAATAGCAAGGTGGTCAATTTGGTTCCTGGTAATACCATCGGGTGAAGTCCAAGTGTGCTTATGATGGTCTCTGTGTATGAATAGCGTACCACCGATAGTGAGATCATAGTTTTGACAGAGCTCTATAAAACGTTCTCCGTTCTCGTTACACACTCCAAGCAACCCAAACATCTCTCTCGATTCAGGTTACAACTTCCAACCTTTGCGTTCAGGTCTCCCATGACGATCACAATATCCTGTTTCTTGATGTTATTGACTGTGGCATTGAGAGAGTTGTAGAAGTCATCTTTGGTTTCTTCTGATGCGGCATTGCACAATGGAGATCTTTCGGGCTCTAGAGTTGAATCGAGCGCACATAATGCGATCTGAGATCGGTTTCCAGTCCAGAAGACTTTTCCTTGCTGATTCTGAAAGAAGGAGCCCTACGCCATATTCATGCACTTTTTCTTCCGTCTCCTTGCCGAAATGGAGCAAAGTCAGACTTCTGGACGTTCTCAATTTACCAAATCCACTCCTTCGCACTTCACTTAGACCAAGAATTTGCAACTTGTATCTGAGCATTTCGGCTTCTGCTTGAGCAAGTCTACTTTCACTGACAAGTGTGCGTACATTCCAAAAAGCAATTCGTGTCCGGGTTTTCATGCCAAAAGTCGTCGGTAAAGTATCGGTTCGGTTTATCTCTGTTTCTGTTTCTTTAATCATAAATTTTAGTGCAAGCAGGTGATTAACCCACTATGTCTTAGACCGTTAGCGGGGCTGCCGCCTACGGTCATGCTCAGTTTTGTTTCGGGTATCTTCCCTCCTTAGTGATTGTATTCTGTTTTATGGCGCAGAATATTCGCCTTTGCCCCGCCTCCTCAGCTCAACTGCGACTACGAGGCAGTGGGCACGCGGTTGCGTGGTCGCAGCAGTTCCTAGGGTGTACGACGAGGACGTGGAGGCTAGGACTGGTCGAGGCTCAGCTCGAAACTTGGTGTTCCACTACAAAACAGATGATTTTCATTGGCTTTTTGCGTGCAATGCTAGCTTCACTACATTAGCGATTCCCACCAATACCGTACCCCAACTTCACACCCCAACCCCATTAAAGCCATTATATTACAATATTTTTTGTTTTATTTTCTTTAGGAATCAAATATATTGGTTTTCACCGCACCCGGATCTAGATAAAGCAACATATAATTGCCCGTGAGCAAAACAGCATTCCCTTAAATCAATCCCAATATGCTTGAAAGTTTGTCCCTGCGCTTTATTGATTGTGACGGCAAATGATGTTCTAACTGGAAATTGTATCTGGAATTGTATATGTAAAACTATAAGGCAAATCTGTTGGAATCATGGGAATTCGTGGAATCAGCACTGTTTGCCCAATGGCTGGTCCAGTCAAAATCTTCTTGTTCCACAACAACATCAATGGAAACATAATTGATCATTTTTTCATTGATGGCGTCATCGTTTGAATTTTTCGCAGCTAAACTTGCCCTCTCACACATCCATTGATGATTTTTTTGGTGTATATTGGCTAAATTTGGGTACACTTTTAATATTAGGTCTTCATTTTTTTTGTCGTCTGATTCAGGTACTTTCCCTTCCCCGATTAATGAAAGTTTGTTTTCAAAATCTGAGGTGCCTCCAGCTTGATAACTCCTCATGTTAGTAGAAAGCTTTAGAAATTCTATAGATTTCCATAATGGGGATGACTTCAAACATGACTTGATAATATCTGCTCTAGCTCCCCTTACTATTACAGGCAATGTTTGTCTAAAGTCACCAGAAAACATCATAGTGAATCCACCCATAGCTTTATTTGAATTTCGTAGATCCTTAAGCGTCCTATCTAAAGCCTCAACGTGAGCTCTGTGAGTCATAGTGCACTCATTACATACTGTGAGGCTTGCATCTTGCAGCACTTTGCCCAAAGGACCATTTATTCGAATGGAGCTCACATTATCTCTATCAAGTGAAACATTAAGGGGCAACTTAAACGTAGAGTGAACAGTCCTTCCATCCCTCAATAATGTTGCTGCAATATCTGATGACGCAACGGCTATGGCTATTTTACCCTGTGCCCTAACTTTGGCTAATACTAAATTGGTCACAAAGGTTTTTCCCGTGCCACCTGAAGCATCTAAAAAAATATCTTGCCTTTATCAGCCAAAACACTCTCTACAACTGAATTATAAGTAAATACCTGACCAGGTACTAACTTGGAAATATTATTAGAAATAAAATTATGTAAATCATTGATGTCATATGATTTCCGTAAAATTTCTTCCTGAAGTTCTACATTATTTGAATTATTATGAATCGGAGAAGGAAGACCAAAGTCTTTAATAAATTTTTCGGACATTTCATAAATTTTATTTTCAATCAATATCAGGCCTTCATTGTATGTTTGTATGTATTTGCCTTCATTGTATGTATTTCTTTAGTGCAACGCAAAAGGTGGTCTTGATTTTCATTACTAACTCTATTTATTATATCCTCACATAAACGATTACAATGTTTTCTCCATAATTTCAGAGGTTCAGATGGCTGACAAAATATTAATATAATAGCAAATAACTCTCTTAATTTAGCGGCTGATTCAGAAACAGCAGCATCTGAAAGAGTTTTTTCCCAATGTTCATCTCCTTCTAATAATCCTACTTCTTTGCAAGCGCTTTAGTACGTGGCCATAGTAATACCGTTTACAGTTCTAAGATTTCCGAAAGAAGTTGGTACACGTACGTTCATCAATAGCATTCTTAAGTAAAAACATTCCGTTTGTGCTGGATGAACATTGTAAACACGGCCTAAAGCTGAACCTTTTTTTATACCAGGGAATGTACATCTTGCCCGCGTTTTCGTTTAGAAAATTTATTACTTTCCCAAATATAATATTGAGGTACTTCATTATACAGCAATGTTTTAGCAAAATCATCATTTCTACAGAGTTCGAAAAAGGCATAAAGAGTCGATACAGGAGGATTAATGACGCGATCTTGAAAGATTTCTTCATTGAAATATATTCTATGGCCGTTCTGCAAATGGACAGCCAAATAAATTACTGCCGGGTAGCGGTCGTGGATAGGAAGCTGAAAGATTCTCCAAACAGCTTCAGAGGAGCTAAGGTAGCGACCATTAATATATTTTTCGACCTCGTTCTTGCTTTGCACTGTGAACGTAGCTTGATCACAACCCTTATGAATATACTTGCATATATATTTTATGGCTTTCACTGAATGGCAAAATTCTACGTTAATGTGTGAATTAAAAATTCGCAATAAAACTGGATTATAAGGCACAACCCATCTATTATCTATTTCCATTTCAGTTCTTTACTTTGAGTACACAGTTATTTCCTCCGCGATCTGGAGCTCTTCGTCTATAATTAGGGTAACCATCATCACCAGTTTGTGTATCAATAAGTAACCTCCTCGGAAATTTTTTGGAACTAATATTTTCTATCATGCATGGTGACGTTGGATTATGGAAGCCGCAAGGGCCATGGACCATGTTTTTTACCACAATGTTGTGAAGTTCAGGGTCCTGCTCTTTGTCAGGTATTTCAGCCCTTATAATATCGTCTATAGAATCTGATTGTATTTTATTCGTTAGCCTCCTAGTCCTCTTTTCTGCCATTCAACGCTGTAAACAAGCCTTACTTGATCCAAAAATATATTTTTTTTGTTAAAAGGGTAATCATAATTTTGAGTTTCAAATGAAATACCCTAGAAACTATATCATGTCTATCTTGCGGATTTTGATCGGGAAATAACTCATTTTTTATTTCTGCCCACTCTGGATTCAAGTGAAAGTGATGAAAAGATCTGATCCTCCAAATTTTCTGACGTATGCATCTGGACTTTTTTCATTCATGTATCGCGGAAATCCTGTGAATGAAGACGGCAATATAATAAACTGACCAATGTGGGAAGCATTGATACTTTGATCATTTACTACTGGGTCTCGTAAATGTATATATTTTTCAGCTCTTAATTTTTTTTGATTCTTTCTAATAAAATGAAGCCTCTCTTTAATTATTTTTGCCGCCGTATCTACACAATATTGGTTCAACAGCCCTCTAAAATAATGTAAGCTGTTTATATCATTTGCTCTCACCATTAGCCTAAAAGCATAAAATTGCATACATGATACTGTTTTGGATCTTGCAGCAACATTTTGTTGTTGAATATTGACACAGTAACCGTTATTTCCTCGAGGAAACATCAGAGGATATTGCAGCGGGTCATATGCTCTGTGTAACTCAGAAACTCTCTGAAGATGACCATCTCTGGTACTTAACACTATGTCTCGTGGACCTTTATCCTCGTCGACTAAGAGAACAGCGACTTCGTCTACAGTTGGTGCGTTGTAGCGACCTCTGTGATCATTAGGAGGTTTTAAATCGGCATAAATAATTAATTTCAAGTCCTGTAATGGTCTGTTTTCAAGATTATACTTAAAACTTTGAACATAACTATTATAATCGTGTAGCTCTTTTTGCAATGGGTGAGATCAGTTTGCAAATTTGGATTAATATTAGAACGCAAAGATAACTGATCACCTAGTGAAACGAAATATGTTTGCAAAAACTCAGATTTCTCACCTTCAGCAGGAAGTAAGTTTCCTATCAAGTGGTAAACCTGTCCTTGTGTTTTAAAGGTTGGCATAAAATTTCCCTCAGGAATTTCTGTCGCACCAAATGAAGTCATTTGGAATAGAGTATTGTAATGCCTTGTATGACTTAAAAAATGTTTTGAACATGGATGAGTACCTAATAATAATTGTTTCAAAACTGGTGTCGGTTCCGGAATTTTAGGAATATCTACTTTACCGTTGCTGCAACATAAACCAGGCGTATTATTTATTATTTTATTATGAGCGAAACGGCATTTTTACTATATTGAATTTACGATATATTATTTATACATTTAAATATCAACTAATTAACTTGTTTAATAATTGAAATGGTAAAAGATACAACAATAATATATAAACAAAAATAATATAAAATCTTAACAGATCAATCTCATTTATTGTATACTATATTTACACAAATAAAAAATAAATAGCACTGCAATAACACTGTACAATCGAAATCCAACTTAGAAAAATAAGTATTTAATTATATTTTGACCAAATCAGAAAACAACAACCAACAAATTAATTATTAGTTTTATTTTTACCAAACGAAACATAAGAACACAACGACGACGAAGAGTAGAGTACAAATCATTAATATGGACATCATTAAATAGGAATAAAATCTAATCTATACTAATATAATAAAGCGAAAGAGTTGCGGCCGTAAACAGCGTTGAATTATTTTGATTTTATATTTTCAAAAAGTATACGTCCAAATTATATGCTTTAAAAGCCGAAGATTATTTTCATTAAATGTCCTTGATGATGAAATACCTTTCGATTATTTTTTAATATAACTGTATTTGAATATAAATGTCTTTTCAATAGTATAGATAACATTAAATAAAAAATCGTGGGCAATGTTGCGCAGGACCAAACTTTACACCACACCAAGAAAAGAAGAAGAGAACTAAAGTGTAGCTTAAATTAATTATAAACAGCAAAATAATTACATAAAAATTACCAATAGTCCGAAAATGTATGAAAATTTATAAAACCGTCAACGTCTGCCCATTCACGTCGGTCATACTATGCCGCCCGTAGGCTAGGTCATTTCGAATCAGTGACATCTCGATAATTATATATTAGAATGTTATACAGTAAACTACAATTTCAATTTAGATTAAAAATGCTAAAAGTGACTATTATATATATATTTTCATAAGGATGAATATCAAAATGTCGCGGTAACGGTTGCGCACGGGCACGATTGTTATTAACAAGGCAGAATAAATTGCATGTCAAATTAGAAAGTACTTTAAAATATATTTTTATATGTGTAATGTAATTTTATATAGCCTATAGCACATCTGAAGAATACAGCTTTCATACAAAACAAAAACAATGTAAATCGCACCAGTAGATCCAGAGATCTTAGCGTTCAAACAAACAAACAAACTCTTCCGTTTTATTATATTAGTATAGATTTAAATTTATCTTTTTTTAAAAACAGAATTCGTGCATATTTTTTTCTACCAGCCATGCACATAATTTATATAAATATGTAGATATGTATATAAATTTTATCTGAAAGTTGTAATCTTTTTATTTCTTAAATCTTTTAGCTTAATTTTTGTCAGGTTCTGGTCTAACCGCAGCAGTCGCGACCGCGGGCGTCGTCGGTGGAGCGTACTGCGCTTATCACATTTATAAGGAATTTCAAAAGCCAAAACTACCAACAGAATGGACCAAAGTTGGAACATTGCAAGATATTTACATATATCCTATTAAATCTTGTGGTGCTATAATAATGACTAAGGCCGAATGTACCATTTTAGGACTGAGAGATGGGTGGTTGAGAGACAGGTACCTATGTGTTTGTACGGAACGGTCAACGCAACGGATCATGGCCGCCCTGCAGATGGCTGCGCAGATTTGATTTTAGAATTCTTTATGACTTTTGATTATTTTCTTCCCGAGTGTCCAATGCCCAAAAGTTTATCTTCGACTTCTTCGGATGGTCACAAATTGTCGATCGTATTGAACACAATTATATTAATTAATATCCTTTCCCCAAACGGACAATACGAGAGAGTTGACTGAATTTCAGACGGCCATGACTCGTCGATCGTACTGTGATTGTTTATTGATTTTTTTACCCTCCCTCGCAAATCTACATAACGTATCTATGGATTTAATGTGCAATAATTTATTTGTAACTTATTCATGTCCTATTGAAATGTGATCATGAATGTATCGTGGTGCAGTTGAAATGTTGGGTTCGATTCCCTCAAGGGAGAATGAATTTTTTTTTAGCTATCTGTAACCCTAGTGCTAGTATTAGGACACTCCGTCCCCCACTCCCTACTGAATTATGGAGGCATTGTGTGCTGAGTGGCGGAATTCAACGCCGCGCTTTTGCCTCGACAATAGAGCGAAGGATGGAAATATAAATTTAAATAAATACTTTATTCCTGTGTGGGTCGAACCCACAAGCAGTCGCGTTTGCAGTCACACTTTGTGCCCCTGCGCCACGACTCGCCTCGAAAATTCGGCAGAAAGTGAGGCAATGGAAAGTGTTTATGGGAAACAGAATATCTTAACACTAGGTTCCCTAGTTCCCCCTGCCAGCCCTATATGTGGGATACAGCTTGAAGCCAAAAAAATGTCGATATATTTATTAGGTACATTATATTGACAAGAATTGTTATACTAACTTAAAAATTGTTTCTTCATTTTTAGAACGTTAATGGTAGTTGATGGTAAAAACAACTTTATCACAGCGCGAGGACACCCAGACCTTCTCTTAATAACCCCGACAGTGCGGAATTCTATTCTCACCGTGAAGCATGTGGACATGGAACCAATGAGCGTCGACTTAGCAGAGGTTTGCTAAATCTACATTTATTTCTTTAATAGCTAATAGTAGAATAGAATATCCATGTACAGTATCCATCCATCATATATAATATCCAATATCCATCCAACACCATGGGTAATGGGCATCCGGATGCCATCTCGCCACTCTCCACTCGGTGATTTGACAAAAAAAATTTATACCGAAAAAAGTTAAGTAATTGTAATTTTTCTATGTATCACCGAAAACAAATTGATTCAATTTTGGAAAATATATTGTCAGTTGATATGCAGCTATGCTTTTTTTTGTAGATTGCTGCTTCAGAAAAACCTGGAACGGCGAAAGTATGGGGAGTCACAGTGCCGGTATACGACTGTGGCGGGGATGCCGGTGAATGGTTTTCTAGGTATATATATATAGCTTTTCATTTATGTTTTTTATGATAATTAGAGCTAAAAGTAACAACAATTAAAATTTTAAATTTCAATATTAATTCAATTTAAATTGAGAACACCTTTACGTAATAAATAAACAATAATATTTACATTCTAATTGCAGATTGCTCGACCGATCACCCAACAACTACAAACTCGTGTACTACGCTTCTCAGAACAGTCGCAAGTTCAGACCTACACAGCTAGCTAACACATACTACAAATTTACTAAAAATGACACAGTATGAATACTTTTTATTTTTCTTTAATTCAAATGAAAATAACTTAATATTTATAAAGTGTAAAATAGTAATTTATGATTTTTTTAAAGGGAGTATTTCCAGACGAAGTTCCATTCCATTTGATAAACCTTGCATCTGTAGAGGAATTGAACAATAGACTCAAGGAATGTCATGTAACTCCACACATTTTCAGACCAAACTTTGTCCTCGCCGGGGCAAAGCCCTACGAGGAAGATAACTGGAAATATCTTAAAATCGGAGAGAACGTTTTCGAAATTATCAAACCGTGTGTCAGGTCTGTATGATTTCTGTCAAATGTAACAATCGGTACAGTTGACAAAGCGTGGCCGTTTTTATGTTAATTGTAGATGGTGCGCAAATTTGAATTTATTTATTTTATTATTTTCTTCTTAAGTGAGTTATTTTTATTTATAAAAACAAAGTGGTGAACGTAAATAGTTCATTTGTAAATGTAACTTGTGTGATGTATTTATAAGGTGTGTCATGACCACCATGGATCCCGAGACTGGAGTCCGCAACGCCAAAGCAGAGCCATTGGAGACATTGAAATCGTAAGTCACTATAATCAATAACACAATTTCAAAGGTCCTGGACCGATGTCTATAAATCGCTTTCAAGTCTGAAACTAGTTCCAACATATTCCAATATAATTTAAAAATAATTGCTATAATAAGAAAATGATATTTTGTTAATTATAATAAACCACCTTTACCTAACTCGTAGTTTAGTTGTTCTCAGGTTTTTCGGTTTTAATATAGTACAAGTTCAAATTTGATTCTGAACGCCTAACCCTACCATTACAACATAATTAAAAAACATATACTTAGTTAAGATAACTCTCAGGTACCGCCAAATCGAGGACCCAGTGGAGCGCCGGGCTGCGGGCTCCGCGCCTAGGATGGGTGTGCAAATGGCACTTCGCTCAGGTCCCGGGGAGATTGCTATCAACGACCCCATTTTCGCAGCTTAGTTCAATCAAACATTTGTAAAATTTACCTTTATCATTTAATTGTTTTATTAAGAAAATTGGGAAGCCAATAGAGAACAGTGTGTTAAACTATGTTCCTATTTAAGGGAAAATGAATGAAGTTATAATATATTAATAAATTTTGATTTTCCTCAATATGTACTTGTTATTTTAATAGACATATAACAATTTTGTGCTATATATGCACAAAACCAGCTATTCTTTATAGATCTGATAATAGGATTTTTTTTATTATCCAAATTTTTCAATATCCGAAGGACTAACGTAACTACTGTATTCAAAACTAGACCTTTCTAACTTTCTAGTTTAAAAATCACGCAAGGCAAATTTGATTTTACAAGAATCAAAAAAATTCAAAAAATTTGGTGCTATTAAATGTGGCGCTAGTAGTTTAAGCGTGTAATGGTATTGGCAATTTTTTTGTATGAGTACTTTTCTTCTAGTATGTTCCTTGACAAGAATACACGTTGACGACTTCTTTGGCATTGTCATAATGACACTGTTCTTTCTTTTCCATTTTGACAGATTGCACCGATTTTGTAGATCCATATTTTACTGATAAAATATTTCATGCTTTTAATTTTGTTTCATTATGAAATTAACACTGAGGATTTATTGAAAATATATGTTTGCTATTTATTACTTATTCACTCTCAAATGGAACTGAGTATACAACTTGTGCGTATCGCAAATATCCTTTATTAAATGAAGCCGTCGTTAAAAACCTTAAGTAAGAATAGTATTAACTTTAAAATTGGTGGATTAAAATTATAATTAACGTCACTATTTTTTGATTATCTACTTAAGTGGTTTTTAATGATAAAATGGTTACTTTGAATTTTTAAATTATTTTATTTCAAATAAATATATTTCTTAATTATTTTCCTTGAAATTAAATAATTTAAATATAATAATAAGATAATTTAATTTTAAACGTCTGTTTACGTTTGGAAGTTAACTCATTTCCTTACAAATTACAAACTTCATAAAATCAACATTTTAATTTTACAATTTACAATTAATTTCTCAAAATAAATTGCGAAATAATTATTTTTCATAATTAACTAATGATTATCATAGATGCTTCCCACTTATATCTTCTTTAGTGACTTTGTCTAGAGGAAAACAATGAATTATTAATATTTATATACCTTCATTCAAATAACACAAATTAAAATAAATTCTATATTGATAACAATCACAGAATTTAACACGTATATTGAACTGCCAACGTCTTAATATAGGTGCAGTTTTTATCTTGTAATTTATTTATATAAATGTCATCAGTTATCATAGAACACTGCTGACTGCTGAGTGTCGACGAAAATTTAATGATAGATCTATAATTGCTTTACAAATGCCTTTTCAAGGTAAGTTTTTAGAATAATTGATATAACTGAAAATACAAAAAAAGACATTACAATCATGGACTTTGTACTTGTTTTTTAATAAATTATTCGTATCGGGATTCTAATAGTACGTTGACATAATAATTAAAATTATAAATGTTCGAAATTATAATGTACTTATACAACAATAAAATACATTTTATGTGATAATATACTTTAAAAAAAAAATCATTTCGATTTTTTTTATGTTTCATTTAATCACTCCTTGGCTTTGCTTGTATCTTTAATTATATAATTATGTATTCATATATCTCTATTTGTTTTAACTAAGAAGCTACTATCTGCTATGTGCGTAGTATTTATTTTTTATTTCTGTGTACAGATGATAATAAATATTTTAGATCAATTTAAATCTATCAAGTTATTTTGCCTAGCTATTATATTTATTTACTTTCTCAATTCATTTGTACAAAAGTTTAAAATGTAACAGTAAACAGCATGATTATACACTTACAACATTTTAAATTATCTTATTTTAAAAAATGAATCGTACATATTCAACTTCAACTTTATCTGACAGTTGTAATCTTTTTATCTTTTAAATTGTAAATCCTTTAGTTTCTGTTTAAAAGATGGATTGTTATTATATAAATTATTGAATCTTTATTAGGTTCTGGTCTTACTGCAGCAGTCGTGACCGCGGGCGTCGTCGGTGGAGCGTACTGCGCTTATCACACTTATAAGGAATTTCAAAAGCCAAAACTACCAACAGAATGGACCCAAGTTGGGACATTGCAAGATATTTACGCATATCCTATAAAATCTTGTGGTCCTATAGTCCTGACTAAAGCTGAATGTACCATTTTAGGTCTAAGAGATGGGTGGTTGAGAGACCGGTATGTATTTATACGGAACGGTCAACGCCACGGGTCATGGCCGTTCTGAAGTTAGCTGCAAATGGCTGAACAGATTAGATTTTAGAATTCTTTCTTACTTTTGATTATTTTCTGCTCGAGTGTACGATGACAAAAGCCTAAAAACTTAATATCAGAGCGGCAATAACTTCCGTTAGGATTAACAATTTTTAAGTTATGACATTCATTTTTATTTATTGGCCTCACAGACGTACGTATTCTATGTCAATATCAATAGTTTAACTAAGTTATAAATAAATAGTATTTAATTTTAATACCTACATTAAATTGTATATCTCGCATCTCACAGGGGTACAAGCGTGCGATTGCAAACCACGACGACGGTTACGGGTTCGATTCCCATTTGACGGAATACAATATTTTATATATAGTATAATTATAGCAAACCGCGTCGTGCAGTTCCGCTACTCAGCCCGTAATGCTATGAGCAGAAGTGTTTATGGCGAACAGTGTCTTAACAATAGGTTCTCTGATTCCCTCTACCTGCCTAGGTGTGTCCGAAAATACAAATTGTACACATATTTATTATAATTACATTATGTTGCCAAGAATTGATTGTTATTTTTTTTGTATATGGAATAGGCTTGCGTTAAAATTATTATAACTATTATTTAAAATTTCCTTACTTATTTTTAGAACTTTAATGGTTGTTGATGATAAAAACAATTTTATCACAGCGCGAGGATACCCGGACCTCCTTTTAATACACCCGACAGTGCGGAACTCTGTTCTCACCGTCAAACATGACGACATGGAACCAATGAGTGTTAACTTGGCGGAGGTTTGCAAAAGCAATATTTATTTCTATAATAGCTACTAGTAGAATATAATGTACCTACATACTTTTTTGTATTAATGAATTAATAATTAAATATACCGACAAAAGTTAAGTAGTTGTAAAATTTTTTCTATAATTTTCACAAACATGTTTGCAGTTGATATGCAGAAAAAATATATTTTTTTAGATTGTCGCTTCACAAAAACCTAAAACGGCAAAGGTATGGGGAGTCGCAGTTCCGGTTTACGACTGTGGCGGAGAAGCCAGCGAATGGTTTTCTAGGTATTTTTTTTTTGCATTAGTTTATTAATTATTATTTTTCTAAAGGTTGTAAGTTCCCTTAACTATTTTATCATGTTGTTGTTGGCGACCTAATTTCGTCATCAATTTATCAGTTGTACTTGTAAGAAAATTAAAGCTAAACGTAAACAATTTAATTATGTATCAATAATTTAAATTTAAACTTTCAATATGTTTTTAATTTAAATTGTGGACAACTTTAAATATGTTGTTTTTCATTTCTTCGCTCTGGTGTCGAGGCAAAGCGCGCCTCCAGAATTTGGCGGAAAGTGGGGAACGGAGTGTCTTAACACTAGGTTCCGTCTGCCTACCCTACTGTATGCGGGATACAGCATAAAACTGATTATTTTTTTAAAACTGAAAGATTAGTGATCTTTTTGTAATAAATAATTATTTACATTCTAATTCCAGATTGCTCGACAGATCATCCAATAATTATAGACTCGTGTACTATGCTTCTCAGAACAGCCGGATGTTTAGACCCAACGCCAGCAAATACTACAAATTTACTAAAAACGACACCGTATGGATATTTTAGATTTTTCTGTAATTAAAATGAAAATAAGTTAATATTTATATAGTGTATATAACATCATTCATGTTTTTTTTTTTAAAGGGAGCGCTTCCAGACGAAGTTCCATTCAATTTAATAAACCTTGCATCTGTAGAGGAATTGAACACTAGACTCAATGATTGTCGTGTAACTCCACGCAATTTCAGACCAAACCTTGTCCTGGCCGGCGCACAGCCCTACGCAGAGGATAACTGGAAATATCTGAAAGTCGGAGAAACCATTTTCGAAATTATCAAACCATGCGGCAGGTATGTATGTTCTTTGTAAAAAAATATGCTAAGGTATGTTGAAGAAGACGTGACCGCCCTGAAGTTAGCCGTAGATATGATTTTACTTTTTCTTAATTTTCATTATTTCCTTCCCGAGTGAGAACAATGTGCAAAAATTCAGAAAGGCCAACTTTAAGGCGGCCATGTTTGAAAATAAAAACAAAGTGGTAAAAAGTATTAGGATCATTATAAATGTAACTTGTGTAATGTATTTGTAAGGTGTGTCATGACCACCATTGATCCCGAGACTGGAGTCCGCAACGCCAAGACAGAGCCATTGGAGACATTGAAATCGTAAGTTACTATAGACAATAAAACAACTTCGTAGGTCTTAGGCCCTACATACTAGGTTCTAGGGTCTTGAGATTGATCTTGAGATGCCGTGTTTATTCAAAGATATGTAATTTATGGAAACAAGTTCCAACATAATTTAAAAATAATTGATGAAATTAAAAAATGGTGTTTTGTTAATATACCTCTACCTAAGCCATAGGTTGGTTGTTATTAGTTTTTTCTTTGATTCCATATAGTACGATGATGATTGATTCCGTATAATAGTTTATCTTTTGATTTATATTTAAAATTACCAAAATATAAATTAAAAACATTGAAACAAATTACTCACCCTCTCATCGGCTATAACCCTGACAACATAATTGAAAAACATATACTTAATTAAGGTAACTCTCAGGTACCGCAAAATAGAGGACCCAGTGGAGCGCCGGGCCGCGGGCTCCGCGCCTAGGATGGGTATCCAAATGGCACTTCGCTCAGGCCCCGGGGAGATTGCTATCAACGACCCCATTTACGTAGCTTAGATATTTTTTTTGTTATTTATATTATATCAGCATATAACCTAAAATATTATTTAGTACATCAATCAAATATGTGTAATATTTTTTGCTTTTCTTATATAATTCAAGTGTTTTATTAAAAGGTATTGAATTCCGCCACTTAATATGCGATATCCCAAAAAATAAGGGGAAAAGAGGGAATAGTGTGTTCACACTATGTTCCTATATAAGGGAAAAAGAATTAAGTTATAGTATGTTACCTATTTCTAAGTTCTACAAGGGTATCATTTCTTAATAGGATTTAAACATAAGAAACCCAAAATGTTTATATAAAAGTTTATTATTTATGGTATCAATAATAAATAAACTTGTTTATATTAAATGTTGTTTTATTATATCCTAAGAATTTGAGCAGCAATGGCGTCAACCGTCACTAAAACACGGGAGAAGGTGCCACCGCCAGTGCCTTTGGTTAGATGTTCAGGGTTAATTACTATACAACCGTCGACTGACTGTAAGAGAAAATTTATATAATAAATATAGGAAGTACAATTTATAGCGTCGAAATACGTGTTTATTGCTATACAAACGGCCATTTTTTTAAGTAATTGTAGAAATAACGATTTTTTCAGGAAAATATGGGGTTGTAGATCTGAGTACATTGTATGAATCCAAGCGTTCCTGAGATAAGTGCTCTTGACAAACAGACAGACAACAAAGACAACAAAGTAATCTTATGAGGGTTCTCCTTTTTTCTTAAAAGGTACAGAAATCTAAAATGTGTAAAACTAAAAATAAATTAAGACCAATTTACGAGCACAAACCTTAACAAAATATCTAAAGTTGGATGGCATAACCAGTACATGTGGCGTGGCGGGTAATTGCGCGTGCGCCGCCCATGACGCCGCATCCACTGTCAACTGTGACGGCCACAGCGGGTGATAGCTCTGCTGGTTGATGACGTGACGGGAGAGACGCGCTAGCTTGTCGCCACCTACTCCTCTGGAAATATAAAGTTATATTATTATACATATACCAGCTTTTGTCCACGTGAATAATGGTAATAAATAAGTTGTGTATGAAGCCATACACATTTACAGAGCCTGAAGTGACCTTAAGTACAGTGGGTTTTATCGAAACCATTAATGTGAGAGCTTCTGCAGCTTCAATTATGTGAGATTAATCTGGTAGAAATTAATACAGAGTTCCGAAACACAATGTAAAAATAACTTTTAATATTCAATACCAGATCTATCAAAAATCACTTCAATATAAAAGTGACTTACTATTAAAACCCAAAAAATTAAATATGGCCCGACAAGAATTATTTCGTCTCATACCTATGTTCATAGTATTTGTCATTTACATATAAAATTTTAAAAAAGATACTCACAAAGATATTTCTTCCTGGCTTATACTCATTATCACATCAGTGCTGGTGATGCCCACAATAACGCCATTTATATTAAGAGTACAGGGATCTGGTAGAAAAATTATATTTGTATGTTTCTTTCTACTGTTGTATGGCGGCGTGGGGTATATGGGGACGTTGAACGCATCTTTACTACTTGACACTATGTATATTTGTGTGTAGGGACTGGAATTAATAAAATTATATAATAAAAAAATATTATGAAAATTGGTTCACCTAGCCAAAAGTCCTAAGGTAACAAGCATAAAAAAGAAATGTATATACTATAAACCATTGCTTTTTAATACTTTGTTATGGTTGATATACTTTCAGTAATTAGAAAGAAAGAAAAATATTTAATTAATAATATATTAATATTTATTACCAGAATTAAAGAATTGATTGTTACTAAATTAAGCAATGTAAAAATCATAGTGACCATTATACTATTAATGGTCCGTATATATAAATGAATTCTCGACATCAATCTTGAGATGCCGTTATAATTAAAAAAATATAATATATGAATAAAAACGGAGAAGTTAAGAGCGATTTATAAATAGGGGCTGAAGTAAAGTTTTTAGATATGGGCATGCATACAAAAATAGGATTTTAATACTAAGGAGGTTTTAGAAAAAAAATAGTATACTTAATATATAAAAACAAAGTTTTGTATGTATATTTTAAGGTAACATCTAATGGCAAAAAATCTATTACGAAAACAAGTAATATTATTCTTATTTATCAAATATACCTTTCAATTTTTTTTACCTTTACCTCTTGAATATTTTATTACACCAAATATAATACTTTAAATTTTTAAATAAATTCTGTTTAAAAATTTAAATTATTTCTATTTAAAAACTTAATTTAGCCGGCAATTATGTACTTAATGAAAAAAAATATGTACATGACATATTTATTACTAATTTCCTCCCCACAAAGCAAAACAAAGCAGCGCGGCGATAAGTTCTATCAGTCAACTCACAATATCTCTGAAATTGGGCGATATGTGGGGAGCAGAGTGTCTTAAGACTCGGTTCCCTCTGCCCACCCGTATCCGGAATACAACGTAAAGCTAAGAATAATAATAATAAGCTACCATATACTGACCTTGTATTACTTATTTCCGTTAAACTATCGAGTAATTTCTCAAAAAAGAATCGATATGTTTCGGCCATTGTGTTATCTTTTATTTTCGAGTGTTCAGACTCCATAAATGGGCCTGTCATTATTGCTATGTGAGGTTTGTGCGTGCCAATATATGTAATAAAGTCTTTTAAAGGTTCGTACGCCATATTGTTTGATGTAGTGTAGGGGCCGGCTGCTACTACCATAGATAGTGTTCCTATGAAACAAAATTAAAATTAAATTAAATCAGCTTCAGAAGAAATGAAAATATTAATAAATAGTATTAAATTCCCCCGCCGAATGGGGATCGCACCTACAACCGTCGCGTTATAGTCACACCTTGCGCCCCTGCGCTACAAAAGCCTCAAACAAAAACAAAATTAATTAGTGATACTCAATAAACTTTTTGTGTCATTTAAACAAAATGCAATTATTATAATTCACAGGTTCAAATATCAAAGAAAAATGTTCTTGAAAATTTATGGCAATGCTATTTAAAACGAAAAAACAATGTTCTCCATGTAACACGTAGTATTTAATGAGGGATTAAGAAATACAATCATGTGATAGCATTCATATCTTCTTAGTTATTCGACTTTTCGAGGATTCCGAAATCATTGTGTGGATCGCACCCACAGCGATTGTGATTTATTCCGTGTGTCAAAAAATGTACATAGCAAAATATATTAAAGAGAAGCAACATTTACCTTTCAACGTGTTCATCATGTCAGCCTTAATATCTGGTATGGGGCGAGCCGCGTCCGTATACACTTGGTGGACTATGAACGTGTTACCTCGCGGGTTGATTCCTCGCATCACCACCACTTGCCCGGGAAACAATGAATACTCCTTCACACTGTTGAATTGTTATTTTAAATATGATTTTTGTGAATAAATTATATACTCGCAGTGGCGTGGACGTCCACCCAATGCGTCTTTACCTCCTCCATCGGCGGAACGTGGGGAACGGAGTGTCTTACCCTAGACTCCTCGAAGTTCCCTCTATATACCCTGCTATGTGCGGAATACAACGTGAAGCTTAAAGAAATATGTAATAGATTTTTTTGACATTGGTTAAATAAGTTAACTAATTGGGTAACCATTGTTTATTCATCAGTTCTACTGCTTTAACAGTAAAAGTATTTATTAATTAAATATACATACTTGTCTAAGTCTACTGGCACAGCCTGACTGAGAGACTCCTCCCATGTCCCTTGTAAAATAACACTCTTAGAGTTAAGTCTTGCATCTGCATCACATTCTATTCGTCCAGCAACGTACACCTCTGTCTGTGAATATATTTTACTTTATATTTAAATTCAGAATGAGAAAGTGAAAATTGTTTAAATTTTTCCCAAGTGGGAACCGAACCCACGACCATCGCACTTAAAGTCTGAAACTGTCCCAAAGTGTCATAAAATTACAATTAAAATACAGCCTCACGCTGTATCACACAGCGGGGTAGGCAGAGGGAACTTCGTGTTAGGACACCGTTCCCCACTTTCCGCCGAATTCTGGAGGCATTTCGTGCCGAGTGGCGAAATTATGGGCATTGGGCGTATCTACAAATAATTTCTGTGGGGTGGCCTGGACTTTACCTTTGAACTGAATGTTTGTATAAAATAAATATTAACTTTTCAGCCCTGAAAAACTAGTAGGAATGGCCCATCCGGCTCCTCTATTCCTATGACAATGGGCTGACCTCATTTTTATTAAGATATTACTTTATTAGATAATATACGAACATAGAATATTTTTTTTCATTTACCTGTGTTTTATGTCTGACTGAAGCTAATTCAATAATACCGTTCTTTTTCATTATACACTGCGATATATACCGGATATGACTGTCAAATATACCAGCTTTTTCGTGAAGTAATTCGAAACCAAACCTGAAGACAGAATAAATTTTACTATATTTATATTAAAAAAAAAACAATTAAAACTTATAACTTCAAATTGGCTTAAAATATTTAAGCATTTGTCCCTTCCATTTTAAAAACTTACATAGCTTTGGAATACAAGTCGCCATCGTCATTAGGCATTTGCGTAACATTAAAATCCAGAATGTCATTTACTCCTGTGGGCGTAGTGATAGCACTCAACAGTTTCTCATCTCCATACGAATGTACCACTGAGCCTTGGTTGGTACGAGTATTGTACTTGCTCGAATTGTCACTATAAAATATCTTATTTTAATAGAACTTGTAAGTATATATTATTATACGTATAAGGTCCGTCGTGGCCCAGTTGCACAGGAATGTGACTGTGACGCGACGGTTGTGGGTTCAATCCCCAGTCGTGGCAATGAATGAATGAATCCGAGTGGGCACCGAAGATAGCCATTACGTTTACAGCTGTACCACTCGGACTGCCGCAATAATGTAAATGAGTAAGTATAATAAATAATATTCATATAACATTTTGGCCTAAGTGGTTAGCTGTATACGGCTGCGCAATTTGATTTTAGGATATTTCTTACTTTATATTTTCTCCCACAGTGAACAATGCGCATATTTTTAGAAAATCTGACTTCTGACTTGGGCGGCCACCACTTCTTAAGCATGAGCGTAGCGAGGTACGGGGAGGGGGCTATAAAACTCATATAGTAACTGAATTAATCTATGAATTTATATTATTGTGTTAAAAAAAATATTAGGCTTTTTTATCTTTCATAAAACAAACTGCGGGATGAGTCCTAATTAATAATGTCAGGAAAAAGAATAACGACTCGGCCATCCTCCTTCCGCCGGTCTTAAGACCAAGTTTTCACTGAATACCTTGGACCTGGATTAGACCAAATTCATTATTACGCCAATATTATTAATGAAATATAAATATCGACCAATTTTTTTTTATTTTTTGTGGGATCGATTTAAAAAAAAAAGAGTAGAAATCCCATAATTAAAAAAACATTACAAACGTATATTATTCATTTTAATATTCAGAATTAACCTTTTCATTGTACAAGATTTTTATAACTATATTTAAATTAACGTATGTAGAAGAAAAACAACACAAAAAACGAATGCAGTAATAGTTCATGGTAATTTCAATGACGTAAGCCCCGCCTACTCCGCTCACAGTATAAGTTAACTTAGTACTAAAGTACTAAGTTACGTAACCCTCATCTCTTGACGTACATATTATAAAAGGACATAAGACATTTAATATCTTATATTATACCAATTTATCAAGTAATAAATACTGTATATAAGTTTATATTATAATGTTTTTATGGTTTCCACAGTCAGTAGATTCATGAAGTAGCTTTTTAGATACTACGTTAAGGTTCCTATTTAGTATAAGTACATGGATTTATTATAAACTTTACACAAATATGTCTAAAATGAAAAGACAAGATAAATAATCTCGATTCAAATGTATAATAGATACAAAAGGATATGAATAATAATTTGAATATATTTATTCTTTTTATTTCACGATGTACGGCGAACCTGTGAACCTGGTGATTCGTTCCCATTAAGACACTACCGTTCTAAGTTTCTGCCAGACTGAACCCACAACCTATTGCGTTTACAGTCGCACGTTTATGGCCCTGCATCACGATTGGCTTCAAAATTCTTTATAAGAGTACTATATATTTACATTCAGATACTTTTATAACATTTTAATATTTTATGGTAAAAATAGTACTTTTATATTGCATTATGTACAGTTGATTAACCTTAGTTGAATATGCCAGCGTCTTATGATTGACATTAATTATATTGCTAATTTAAGTACCATTGTCAGTTCGTTTATGTATAATTTCATATAAACCAAGGTAGGGTGTGGTTAACCTAGAGTCAAGGCACTATTCTTTGCTTCTGACATGAACACACACTATGTTTATCATATTCAATACATACAAGGAAATGAAATTATTCTATGTATTGTGAACTCTATTTGCTGTTATCTACTCTTGGATACTTACATGTTTGGGGAGTATGTGGCCGGGTGCAGTTCATTGTTTTGAATTTTATTGGGCTCTGTAAGTTCAACTTTTACCCTCTGAAACATTATCCATGTGATGAGTAGGAGTTTTGTAGAAGCATCTAGATAATATAACTAACATTCATGTCATATATGTAAATAGATCATATAATTTTTCACAATATATTGCAAATATGTAACAAATATTAATGCACTTGATGTAATACAAAATGATTTCTATACAAGAATTATTATTATAAGCAATCTCAAAACATTGTTAATAATTTTTTACAACACTTAACTCATTAACATTATTAGTGACAATTAAATGTTACCAAGCCTACCCTACTGTGTGCGGGATACAGAGTGAAGCTGGAATGTTACCAAGGTAAAATGTTATTTTATTTATTATATTTTGCTATTTAATTAATGTTGATTGAGTTGATGGCTGCAGACGAGTATGGATCTAGTCATGATGTTAATTTGACATGAACCAGAAGCAAACTCGCCCACAAAGATCATCAAGTCAAATCTACCTATTGAAATTATAAAGCTGGAGAGTTTGTTAGGATGAAAACATTAATCTCGGGAACTATTAATTCAAAGCATTTAAAATTTGTTATGTGTACAAAACTGAGTTGTTGTCATTTGACCATAGGGGTTAAGCCTCAGGCAAAAGTGAATAGGGTTTTTTTTAAACATTCAGAATAGGCACTAAAATTATATAATGAGACCAAGTTTAACATACTAAGTAAACTAAATATTATTATGATTAACATAATAATTATTAAATAATAAACAAAGAAACATGTGTATGTATTAAAAAACATATAAAAAAGTTATAATTATAAAATCTTGTTTATTTACAATTAAGCTGCATAATATATTCTACTGTAATTCTTCTTGAAGATTTGTATGCAAGCAATCAATGAGTGTAGATCTAGTCACAAATGCACACTGTGATACTAGACTTATACCCACTAACTGATAGCAACATTTTTCTACTTATCTTCAAGCTGCTGTATTTATAAGTTTCAAAAGTTAGATAAATTAAACTCGCTATAAAAAATAAATGCCTAAAATATGTAAAAAGATAGGGTAATTATAAAAAGAAACTTATCTTCAACAAGTTTACTTACTTTTGGAGTTCCAGTCATATAATTTGAAAGCACTTCATTATCTGATCTAATATTTAAGAAATATTACTTTATAAAAAAACCGTCGTGCTATTAAATATTAAAAAATATTAGCTATGTTACCGGAACAACATATCAACAGAAAAAACTCAAAGCAACAAAAACACGTGGAAATGACCAAAAGGATACTGATTAGCGTCGGAAATTCCATACACAGTCAAACTTTTGCCGGTACTCGAAAGTGCAACTTCGTTAGAGCAATGTCGACTTGCCGAACGTTTGGAAAATTCCCTCTTCGCAAGTAATTCCAAGTTTTCTGAAGTTGGCGGTGCACCGTTTAATGTCGTTAAACTAAATGCCATCCATTGTTCAATAAATGTTTCGGCATCTACACTATATTCTGTACATAAACTTACACCTAAAACGAAATTAATAACAGTACAACCTTGAACGTTACTTCTTAGCGTTATAACTTTACTAACAACAACTAAGTTTAAAGTTTTGAAAAAGTTTACAAGAAGGGTCGGTGTCTGGGAAATTAACTTAACATTACTTATTACATACTTACATTTACTTAAAACTTCTTTTGGAACTTCTATACCTAAAAATTGAAACTGCTCAGTCACCAATTCTTCGGTAGCCATTTTCTGTAAAATTGAAAGAGCGGAGCGAATGAAGGAAGCACGAAGTAAAAGAGCGCCAATCAAAAAGTATGCGTCAGAAAGTTTTGAACATAGACTAAGCTACAATTTTTTATTTGAACATTAATTTATGGTTTTCTACTTATGTCATTATAATAGACAAACAAATTGTAGACTATTAAGTATAATCTGTCTTTGTGGGGCCTATTGTATAGATAATAGGTTAATAATTTAAAGAATTTTATATTTTAATATTCAATTACCAACTTAACAAATATGAATATTAAAAAAAGTACAAATAAATAAATAAATTCTAATTTTTTTCTTATTACTAATATTATTGGAAAAATTTTATACAAATTAATATTAGCAGAATGCTAAAGTACTTCATTTTAATTTGAATACCTAATGAAGAATAATCAATAAATTTAAATTCTAGCTCATCGTATTGTCTTTTAAAAACAAAAAATACATGTGAAAGAATTATTTTGACTATGATCTATTAGTTTTTGAGATATTGTCCTTTAAAGTAAGCGCGCACCGCGAGATTCCGTCGGGCTGTAGCCGACCCACGTGACGTCACTGGTCAGACAGCACTCGCTCGCTCAGTTCGTCTTCGTTCATTCGCCGTTCGCGCTCTTCTGTATGTGGTATTTCACTACAAATTTAGTTTCTTTTAATAAATAATATATAGGTATATTTTCAAAATCTTTTTTTTTCCACATACATAATGTAATAGCGAGCATTGTATTTTAAGATATTGAAGTTTTAATACTACTTTTTTAAAAAAAAAACAGTTCTATCTTGCTCGGTTTCATGGCGTGTTGTACCAAAATGTTTAGCTTTGATATTTTTATTGTAGTATCGATTCCAGAAAGCTTGATTTTTTTTCCAGCAACACTTGGTTTGGCTTGGGCGTTACCACAAACTTAATCAGTACGTTAATGGAGAGGCTACTCAGAACTTTGATGGAGGCATACAGGAAAAAAAAGGAGAGCTCTGCATTAGATCTGCGGCCTTTTTAGATTTCCAGAAGGCCTTTAACTGTGTGCCTCGTCAATGTATCTGGTGTGCATTGCGATCCAAAGGAATCCCTGAGGCCTATATTAAGATTATCAGAGAAATGCCACGATCCCGCTTTGTGATTCGCGATGATTAGGACTGCTGTTGACGACACCAAACCATTAAGATCACCGTAGAGGGCACCAAGGCTCGGCTCTTAGTTCTTTCTCATTCAATGTAGCGCTCGATACAGTCTCGGCTCACATCCAGCACCAGCCTCCATGGCTGATGATGTATGCCGATGACATTGCACTCATTGACGAGAACCAACTGATGCTGGAGCGTAAAGTGAACCTCTGGAAGGGTGCGCTTGAGAACGGCGGTCTTAAACAAAATGTGTCGAAGACCGAATACATAGCCTGCGCGAGCGCGGACTCGAGCGAATCGAGCCTTTAAGTTGGAAAAGTTCAAGTACCTTGGATCCGTTATGCACGAGTCTGGAGGCATCGATCACGATGGCCATGGCTGGATAAGCGCTGCCTGGGCCAAATGGTGGGAGGTTACTGGTGTGATCTGTGATCGTAGAATACCACCCAAGCTCAAGGGGCTGATATATAAGAGAATCATCTGATTGAACTTATTGGTTCTTTTCATTGTATTCTAAGCTGCAATAATATAGTTTAATACGTGCGCGGTGCTCTGCTGTAATCTACATTTGGCAATACAATAGCATCATCTCTCTCTTGCCGATCTACAATAATCACAATAAAAATATTATTCAGATATACATATATAAAAATATTAAAAATCTACATTAAAAAAAATTGTACATCTGCTCAACTTACTGCATGTATTTAGTTATATTATTATTATATTATATTCACTTATAAAACAATCTTACTACTTTGAACTTTAATAAAAAGGTTTGGTACTTTTAACGCAAACTAGTTAGATTAGGTTACATTACAGGTTTAAATAAGTAATTTCAAATAAAATAACATAAAATAGTTATTATCTATCCCTACCCCAAATTGACATATATTACTTGTTAGTTACAACAAAACTTATCTTCGTGTTTTTACTCCTTGCATTTCTGCGGCGATGAAATCACTATTATTCGATAAATAATCGGCAACCTTAAATCCATCTATTACGGGTAGGTTATCCGATTGCCCTTTTTCGAATCCCTCATCCATTTTAATTAATTAGATTGACTCTTTAGCACAGGCAAGTAACAAACAAACAAAGTACTGTGCGAGATCTCCTATCACCGGCGACTAGCGAGTTGTAAGACCAGTGACGTCACCGCCGGCCGTGCGACTGTTAGCGGCATTTGAAATTTTGCTTCTAATAATCTGTTTTTCGTATGAATTTTTAAGCTACCGTAGAAAAAGTCGGCCTTTGAACAACCCTTTGCGTATTTTTATCAATATAGAAATTGAAGGCCGGTCGCATCGTAAATGCGACAGGTTGTGGGTTCAATTCCCACTCGAGGGAATGGAATATGTAATGTTTTCATTTCCTCGTTTTGGTATTGAAGCCAAGCGTGGTGTTGAGTTGCGCCATTCAACACGTAATGCTTCCAGAATTTGGAAAAAAGAACAAAGAAAATTTCTCAGAATTATAATTCGGAAATATAGTATGTTATTTATTAAATATTACTAACATGATGATACTGTTATACTCTTGTAAAAAAAAATGAAAAAGCTTTTTTTTATATCTTCTAAAAAAGTATTCTTCTTCCGTAAGTGTCGAGTAAGACTTTAAAAATGTAAAACATATTAACTATACTACACTTTATATACTTTTTACTGATATTCTATAAAAGTGGCACAATGATTGTCAAATTTAAAACAATTAAAAATAAAACAGGCAGCTATTATTTTTACTTTTTAATTCATTTCACATATCTTTATCGTGTCCACGAGATCATCGTAGTTTAAATAAAATGATTGCATTTATAAGAGTAAGTTATAACTTAGTAATTGATTTACGGTAATTGTATTTAGATATAGTTATCACATTTACTTAAAGTCTTAATAAAAGATGCCTTTATTAAATACTCCAAAACATGCCCTGTTGAGCTAATCGTAATCTTAATCCTATCCCAAATATTTTTTCTTTATCATTCTTACTGGTGGAGACAAGGAAATCAAGACGACATGGTCAAAGCACATAATCTTTGCGAAGGATCCTTAAGATTTGTATATTACCTTCTGTCAAAATCGTAAGGATTGAGTACCTCCTTTTTACCCGACTGCGTGATGCAAAGGAAGGTATTGCCAGTGATCCTATTCTCCCCGTATAACGAGGAACCTATGCTATTTGCTTTTTGTATTACTTCTTTGTGTACATTATTTTTATTTCATAATTAACCAGAGTCCTTGCTTTTTTTATGACTTTAACATTGCTCATTCATTTTAAGTTACAAAAGCATTCTACAATATGTTAACTTTACATATCCAACACGATAAAATTCATCACTACGACATGTCAGTTAGCTATTTGTATCATATATAAAATTGTAAATAAAGACGTTTGCAATTTCTATACATTTTAGAAAATACCATACATAGCAACAATCGACAACTTGAATCGAGGATCTAGTTCATTAGCTCGATTTAAAAAACGTCAAGCAGATTTTCAAGTAAGTTATGTTAAAATACAAATTTTATAAGTGACTTGACCACTGACATTTCAGAATAATGTTTATATTTATTTAATAATATTCAACTCCTTACTCTACACAAGTGTATGTAGTAATGGAACGGAACCTGAGGATGTCTTGGCGCAGAGGCACAAGGGTGTGACTGTAACGCGACGGTTGTGGGTTCAATCCCCACCCAAGATATAAAATTTATATTTTTATTTCTTCACTCTGGTGTCGAGATAGGTACGCAATGCCTCAGCATACAGCATGAAGCTGATTTATTTATTTAAATAAAAAAGTAGTAAATAGTAACAATTTTATTAACAAACATATTCATCAATTTTCAGTGTGAAAATGGTCAACCAATTTGGCTAAAAGCTGGTTTATGCGACAAGATCCTGTATGGGGCTACAGTGGTGGCATGTTATATTGGGATTCTCATGACATTAGGTACTATTTACGATAATGCTAAGCCTGCTTCATGGAAAGCACCTACTTGTTAGTTTACAATATTGATAAAAGAAAATTAATACATAATGAAGAAAAATCATTTGTAATATATAATTTTACAGAATTTATAATAATTTTACTATGACATAGTATATAAATTATAAAAATAATAAAATTAATTAATTTATGTTCTTTGGACATGTATGTGAAATTTACATGATGGCATGGTCTGAACTTCTGCTGTCACAATACTGTTGATGCAAAGGTTGGCAAGACCACCTCTAATTAGACCGCAGGTATATGCAACATACTGTAAACAAAAAATATGTTCTTAAATTACTTGTTTATTAAAAGGGATCCAACAATGAAATCATTGTATTATTGTTTGTATTAAGTAATATTACTATTTTTCTAATATACTATATTTATTTACCTAAACTTATCCTTGATGATATATAATGATATATTTAAAAAAACTCACCCGTGGAGCATACTCCAAATATTGCTGACCATTTGAAAAATTTGTCAGAAATCTGAATGCATTATCTTGAAGCACATAGACCCCCTGGTGATTGGTCCTTAAGTTATCTATTTGTTTTTTATAAATGCATGTCCAAAAATCTGTGCAAATGAATTTCATTGTATCCAATTCATCTTTAAATCGAGGCCATTCTCGTGTTAATCGCTCCATTATTTTGTAGCCAGCAGCAAAACCAATATACTCCACAACAGATAAGTCAACATCCTGAATATATAGTAATAGTAATAATTAATTAAACATATATTAACTATTACAATTATAAATGTATTGGATATTTTTTTTATGTTTTAAATATGTAATAAAAAAAAAATTACCTTACTGCCATTACTAGTCTTGCTTTGCTCTAAGGTATAGTTGATTATTTCTGAATGTAATAATTCGAAAACAATATCGTCAGCCATATTTTACGTCGGAATGCCTAGCTATATTGGTACATAAGATATATTCAATTAATGGTATGATATACTTTCAAATAAAAAAATGAATTAAATTTCCCATGCAGCTGGCTATGTTTATTGACAATAAATTATTGTCATATTCTCACAGATGTCAAACTAGAATGCCATAATTGCCATATTTTGTGCTTGTCAATATTTATACAGCTGGTTATTTGGTTACGGAATCATTTCTGTAATAGGGATACGGTATATCTATAAAAAATAAATATTGTTCATATTGATTATTGATAAATTGTCAAAATAAAGTTTTATATAAGTAATCAAGCCCATCGATATGTTGTACGATTATATTTATAAAATTTAATTTTGTAAACATTATCGTACGAGATCCAATTTTACTGAAAAAGTCTTCTAATTTAATAACTTTTAATTTAAATCTCCAATATGATACCTTTTTTAGGATTCCGTACGAAAAGATGGAAAACGGCATCCTTATGTAATTTTCCGGCACAATTTTCGAAGTACGGCTTGTTGAGTGGCGGAACTCAACGCTGGGTTTTTGTCTTGGTGCTAGAGCGAAGAAAAAAATTCCTTTAAGTGTGCCCCTGCCGACGACGGCCAATACCCCGGGACGCAATGATTGTATGTAGTGGTGCAGGAAATGAGACCAATGAACAAACCACCTATTATGTTGAACAGCAACAAAAGTCAGGACTAATGCCAGAAGTTCAACTTGACAAACACAAAACCAATAAATATAATAAAACTATTGATAGGTGCCAATTTTATACAAAAAAAAAATTTAACCGTAGTCTATCTGTTATTGTGAAATACTTATTATAAATTTGATTTAGTAAATGCTAGTTAAAACGATAAACATTTTCGCATAAAAAAAAACGAAGATCTGTTCTAAAACTCTAGCCTAGCTCTAGCAGGCTAGCGAAATTTTAAGATATATTCAAATAATAAGAAAAGTTGTTTTTCTTTATGAGCATTTTCTGATGACTCTAGAAAATTAAGTATATTTATTACTATTGTATACTATATTATAATTCAGCGAATAATATGGAATGGAGTGTCTTAACACTAAGTCCGTACTGCAAAGTGATCAAACAAGTTCATGAATACGAAGATGCGGCAATCAGTAAAACAACATTAAATATTGCTAATATTTAATGTTGTTTTATTTGGACATTTACTTACATCTTCATGTCACATTTTAGTCGAACTTGATCGCAATAAAAGTCATTTCATAAAATTAATTGGAAGCATCAGAATTACAGTTAATAATGTTTTAAATGATAAGAGCTTCGATGTGTTTATTATTTTACATGGCAAACTTGCTTTATCTAAGGTAACACTTCCTAAAGTAGGTTTACAATAGGAGTCTGATACCAATGGTAGCGCATAAAATAAATATGGCGAAAGTAGAGATGTCGTGTTTAGCTTGGATCCTGATAAATACAAAAGACTTGTTATTGATGTTAATTTTGGGTTAGCAAATTAAAGTGCAAGTGTCAGTGTTATTATTATAATATTTTTGTTATAGTGTTGTGTATATTTTTTATTTTATAAAATGGATGATAATAACATATCAGCAATAAAAGATGGCGATCCAACCCGATCTCTTGTGTTAGTTGAAGCGCCATCTATATTGGAAGTGCCAAAACATACAGTGGAAGGAAGTGTTAAAAAGAAGAGGAGGCGCGGAAAAACAAAAAGAAAAGTTTTAAAACCTTTTTCTAAGATGCCTTGGCAAGAAAAACGTAAACTTGATAATACCAAAAGAAACAATCGCTTTCGAAAAGTAGTTTTATCAAAAACACAGGCTCCTTTTAATAATAATCAATTCTTAATGGAAATTCATAAGCCAGAGCCAGAAAATAATTTTCACCTTTACAGAACACCCTCAGCTCGGACGAGAGATTCAAGTTTTAGTGTTGATTCAGAAGAAAATTACTTTTTCTCTCTCCCGGAAGACGAAGAAGAGTACTTGACTAAAGAATTTTCAAGTGTGTATGAAGACGCTCAAAGCGAACGTCTGTCTAATATGTCTAAAAATGAATTAATTCAAGAATACCTTCTGCTCGAAGCTAAATATGATAATCTTATTAAAAGAAATGAGCGTAACAAAATAAAAGATTATGATGACGATAAAAATTCTACTGGCAAAGATATATCTCTAACAGATAAGGATGAAATGTCAACTGACAAAGATACTTCCGGTATTTCTATTGTGTCTGGATTTATAGAAGAACCATCTTTGTCTGATATAATGCTACGATTAAAGGAACAAGAACAACAAATTTCAGAACTTCAATTAGCTAATGAAAAACTTCTACTTGAAAATAACCATTTAAGGACAAGAAATCAGGGCTCAAGTGAAGATTCTGAAAGTGATAGTTCATCTACTTCAGACAGCTGCAGTAGTTCTAGTTGTTCTAGTCCAGAACATGAATCAATAATGGTTAATGGAAATATTACTGATCCTGCACTTGTAAATGGTCATTGTCACAGTGAAAATGGACCCCAACCCCTAGTTAATGGTTTCCACAGTCCAAAGGAATAAATAAAACTGTGACTAAATGTGTTTATGAAAATAGACAAATCTGTTGAGTTATGTTGTTAAATGACAAAGTATTCTAACATATAATAAGACAATATGTTTCTTGCCTCTGGTTTGTTTGTTCTATTCCATGGTATGACTTGGGAGACTGTAAGAATGTAATTGTGAGATCTCACTTTAGGTTTAGTGGACCAACTGTGATATCCATGTGGATATTTTGTAATGAAATTGAAAATTTTACTCTTTTAGGTAGTCAAAATTTAATAAAAGCATGAGTTCTATATTTAAAATTATGGTTGTTAATAATCAAATTGCTGTTACAATATATTTTAATATGTGTAATGTTAATACATGTTATTTCTGAATGAAACTTAATCAAAATATTATTTTAATATTCATTATTTGTATATTTTAGTTTGATTCAATGTTTAAATGCATACAAATATAGATTGCATTTTTTCTAAGTTATTTTGTTTTCATACTACAATCTATATCCATAGAATGGATTTGATCTCACTTTTATATTTATACAGTGTGATAAAGATAAGAATACTGCAGTAGAGTTATTAATATATTGTTTGATTTTAATATTAAATATTGTTGTAGTATTATATTCACTGATAAGTTAAACTGTGTCAAGTATCCATATAAGATAATAACCTATGCACCCAGGACTTAATTTATAATTATTATTTCCTAATGTTCTTTACAAAACATTGCACATACATTATTCATAATTGCTTAATATATAAAAAGAGATAATACAAATGTATTCTCATTGCAGCACAAAGTAATGAATTTACTTTTATATGATAATATGAGTAATTGTTGCCTTTTATTGTGCAAAAATACAAATACTTTCATAATATTTTATTACAGATAAAAATTAGAATTAAGTTTGTTATGTTACTTTAAGCTACATAAAAAAAGTAAAACAGTAATATTATTTTAGTTGATATACTATATAAGTTATATACAATCAAATAAAGCTATCTCTTATTCAAGTTGATATTTGGAGAATGAAATAAATCATGTTTTCATAACAATTCCTGATCTTCTGAACAGAAATTTTCCAACCATAATTAATATATTATAACACAATATTAGAAAATTAAATATTTGTGTAATTATGGAAAAAAAAATAAGTTTATTGGATACTCTTGTTTACTTTGAAAACCCTTTGACTTTATTTGTTTTTATAAAATTTATATACAATTAATAATCATGATTACATAGAATATATTAATCCATGAGGGTGCACATGATAACATAAAACAATTACTAAATAGATTAAAGATGATCTAAAGTATGAAGGTTAAATGTTTAAGATTTAAATTAAATATCTGAAATGCATGCTTATTAAGTTTGTCTCTCTGTAAAGGTAAAATAAAAAATATTAGGTATTTATTTGTTTTATTTTTCCTTTCTGTCTGTAAATATAAAAACAATTTATTCCTTAATCTGTGAAAATCAAAATTGTCCTAAACTATTTCTGTAAACATTTCTTTTTCACTTTTGTTTCAGGGGCATTGGGATTAGTTCCTTTATAAAATAATTTAAGCATAGACATGGCTTTATCAGCTAACAAATTCCCCTTAATACTATAACAATTATCATAATATTTACATACATCTAACACTGTTTTCCCACCAAATCTGTCATTAGCACATCCATAAATTACTTCTTTAACTTGTAAATCATTTAAAGCTGCTGCACACATAATGCATGGTTCCACTGTTACATACACAATAATTTTTTTAAAGTAACTTTCATGGTTTATTTTATTTTTCCTACAATAATTTAATATGGCATCAATACAGTTCATTTCAGCATGTCTAGTAGGATTGTGTGTAATGTTTACAGTGTTTCGCGACTCGATTACTATTTCTCCGTTTATAGTAAAAACACAACCAACAGGCACTTCCTTTGCCTCTAATGCTTCTGAAGCCAATTCAAGTGCTCGTTCCATTAATCGCTTTTCTTCAAGCGACGGATCCATTTCTATAGCCTTTTATAATTCATATATCACTTTAGTCTTCTTGATTTCACGGAACATTTGCTAACCTTTTTTTTGAAAATGCATAACTTAAAAATTACTTAGACACTACTTCCATGATTTTTCAATACTACATACCTTTTTTATGTTAGTCAATGTTTAGTTCAGTTCTTTAATTCGGAGTCTCGAGCGTGCCAGAAGCACAAAAAGACTTTAGGTGTACGACAAAAAAGAGATAAAGTTACACAATAAGAAAACGCTTGTTTAAAATTTGCCCAATGTTTATGTTTTAGGTTAACAATACTTTCAAGTTTGACAATTAACCAGTGCTGCCAGCTATAAAATAAGATATAATGCTAAAATGTAATATAATACGTACGGTCAGTGCTGCCAACCTTGGGAAGGCAAAAAACAGTATATGGAACTTAAAAAAACAGTAAAAGTACTCTTATATTTATAAAGAAAATCAAATTAAAGCGCAAATATCTAACCAAAATGTTATAAATTTTATTAAAATAATTAATTTTATCAACATTATCAATTTCGAGGCTTTCGACGTCCACGTTTTTTAGAGTTACGTACAAAAAGAACTTAATCCTTATATTATTTCGTTGTTCGTTGTTTTTATGTCTCTCTAGACTGCCTATTTTAAGATCAAGTATCGGATATGTTAAGCTGAAAATAATATCAGATAACCAGATTTACGGTCTTTTTGAGCTCAGATAATGAAGAGTCAACGCAATCTAAAAATACGAGCAATTATAGTTTTTTCTGTATTTTGTATGAAATTCACCGCGTGCAAACTCTTTATGGTACTATGGACCAATAATTATGAAATTAGACTAAAAGTGAAAATTTACAATACAAACGAAGGTATGAAATGAGTGCAAACTTATACATATCTGTCAACTTTAATAAGTAAAGTGCCTGTTGACCTACAATCATGATGTTTTTAACGCATTTCAGAAAACAGCAGATATGAGGACTAAAACAGAAAACAGGGATAAAAGCCAAAACAATGAAATTGAAATTTTAATATAGAAATTGAAAACTAAAGATTCAATCAATTCAGTAAAACAGTTGTATAAAATAACTGTTACGGCAATTAGCAAATTTGTCGAACTAAATATTTTAAATTGACTATTTTTTTTATTTATGAATCGATTGTAATAAAATAAACCCTAGATGTTTTCGGGGGCTTGCCAGAATCCAATAGTGAAAAACGCATCTAAATCGGCTAAGCCGATTCTGAGATTAGCGAAAACAAACGCACAAACAGACAAAAAAATTAAAATCATTGTTTTGGATTCTATTACGTTAATAAAGGTCATGTCCAAGTCCTCATTATATTTTAAATAAAAAAATATAATGAGGTCTGAAGAATATAATTTGAGCTTGCAGGCTTCAAATTATATGATCAAGAGATGAAGTTACTTAACATTTCATGGATCCATTGTGCTGGTCTCATTGCAGGATGAAGGATCAACGGTAACTGGGTGACCCAAGACTTGGTAGTTTGGTAGAAACATTATATTATAGAATCACATCTCAATGTGGGTATTCTGATAAAATTTGTTAAGTATTGCACAGTGAACTACTGTGATTAATTGATTAAATTACTTTATAAATAAAATATCAAAATAAATTAAACTTATTTTTATACAATTTTTTTTGGATACAAATTATTTTTTACTTAATATGTAATATATTAAAAAAAATTATAGTTAACAATGTACTTATAAAAGGATTTTCTTAATAATCTCAATATCTTTTTGGTTTTTAGTATAAAATTTATTTTTAAATATTATTTTTTCTCATAATACTTTAGCAAATCATGATCTCTCAACTGTTGCAAGGCTTTGTTTTCCCAATCAGTGTTATTAACAGTTCTAGGACTTGGATGTGATAAGTAGACAACCTATGGAAATGTTATAAGTCCAATTATTTACGAAAAGAAATTGTCAATTTTATTATAATTAAATAGTATAATTATACAATATACATACTTACCTAATACTTTTTTATAATTTGTGGGAAATAAGTGCTTATTTCTATCATACTTGTATGAGTGTAAAAAAATAGTTGTGGGATCAATTTCCATTCGCGGGAATGATATATTTAATAATTTCATTTCCTCACTCTGGTAACGAGACAAAGTGCGGCATTGAGTTCCGTACCCCAAAATATAATGCCTCAAGAATTTGGCAGAAAGTAGGGCACAGAAGTGTATTAATAAGGGAGGGCCCTTACACTAGATTCCCAGGTTGTCTTCTGCCTATCCTGGTATGTGAATGAAGATAAAATTGGTGCACTTTAAATTAAATAAGCAATTTAAATAATATAAAATAAGCAAGATGTAAATCTAATTATATTTAATCATTATTATGTTCATACCTTAATGTTATTTGCAGGTAAGTACTTTTTTATTGCTTTCTGAGCTCTTGTTTCACAAAATTTTCCTATAGCTACTATAATTTCAACTTCATAAAGTTTTAAAATTTGAATAAAAATAGGATCACAAATATTATATAGAGGTTCCATTTCAGATACCTGAAACCAATACATATCATACATATTGCTGCATAGTATAAAACATTATTAGGTTGTATGGAGCAGCAGTATAGCATCTGAATCCAAATCTAATTTTTATTGAATTGTTAATTCTCATGGGAGAGTGGATTGTTTAAGTTTCTCGCTCTGGTGCCAAGTCAATGTCGCAAAAATTGTCCAGTGTTTGTAATTGTAAAGTACCTTAATACTTAAGGAAGGGTAGAGGGAAGCCAGTATGATATAATATAATATTCATCAGTTTTTGTTCTAAGCCTAGTTTAAATAGCAGCAAAACAAAATACAGCAATGGCTAATAATATTGGAAAAGTTGAGAAAAGGTACAGACCATTTGTATATTGTTTAATAAAAATAAATAAGTTTATTCATAATCCTAATAAATAAGTCCTTACTTTAAAATCGCCTGGAGTGAGATTGCAACCATTACTTTTCATCCACTGCTGATTTATATAATTATACACAAAACTTGTTTTAAAAAATGTATTTGGTGTTCCACAAATATTTTTAATTAATCCCCAAAATCTCTTTCCACTTATCTGTAGATATATAGTGTATTATTAAATTAAATATTTAATATAAATAATGTTTATAAACTCGGTTAAGCACATACAATTATAGCTTACCTCAGTTCTAGTGCAATTAAAGCCATTAACCGGTCTTTCTCTTATCTCATTTGGAGGCTTGTCTACCGGACCTTCAATTTCCAGCCAATTTCTTACTGCTGAAACTTCCCCAAATGGAACCTTTAATTTACGTATTTTAATTGAAAAAGATTTATAATAATTATAATCAAATCATTCATCATTGTCAAATATTTTTAAATTTCATTTACTTTTAACTTTATCATTTTTTAATTTACTTTCAAATAGTAGTATTTTTAGCATTACCTACCCCAGTCTGTGACATTCCCCATGGCCCGGGATTCATTCCAAAATATAAGATTTTTTTCTTTGTACTACAATATTTTTTTATATACATTTCAAAAGTATATCTAGCATATATACTTGGATTGTATACACATTTTACTGATGCAGGTAAATTAAATTCATCGAGAGTTCTATTAAGCTCGTCAATTAATTCAAGTGCATTATCAGAAATGGTAGTCTTCGAATTTTCTGAAGTTGGTACGAAACTTGCCGACGTAAAGAATGATGACTTTACTTCTAAATCCATTATTTGAAGTTATTTTCAACATTAACTAATACAAAATAGCTTTATATTTTTAAATAATTACGAAAAATAGTGAATCTTTACAATGTCGTGCAATAACTGCCACATTAATATAATTTATTTTTTCAATTCTTGGCTTGAGAATCTAAAATTTATTTAACAAGAAACATATTCTTATTAAGATATTTTATAAGTCTGGCAAATATGTTATTGATAATGGGAAGCACGCGCGGTAAATTGCGCAGAAAGCGTATTTTTATGACTGCACATAGACACCCGCTCACGCCGGACCGATTCCCCGTAAGGGCTCGCGGGGAATCGGTGCGGGGTGTGACCGGGCTACGGTACAGTCGAGCGCAACGCTATAAGTTCATTACTATGAAATATGAATATGATAGCATCATATATACGGAATGGTGTAGTAGAGCATATTTGTCTAGTAATATTATAATGATTAGTGTGTTTGTTAGCTTAAGCAACATGCAAAATCAAGTTATGGATAACCAAATTGAAAAATTAAATAAAAAACTGAATTGAAATTGTTATAATGGGGCCACATACAAATCTTCTCAATCCAAATTCAATAAAAAAAAGTAAAATATAAAAAGTAATTTTAATAAGGTACATAAAAGAATAAAAATAATAATACATACAAAAAAATTGTAAAAAATAAAGTTTTAATAAATAAAATGTCAAATATAAAAGTAAAAAATTTAAAGCAATGGCCGTTAGTGTTCATTTACAAAAATAATTAGTAATAAAATGCAAATTAAATAAAAATACGTAAAAAATAAGACTTAACTTTGCTTAATATTTGATTCAATTATTTAAAAAAATACAAATAGGTATCTAATCTTAATCTTTTTGTACCATAATTAATTAAAATAATTACCCAACATTTTTATTTAGAATTAAATAAACTATTTTAATAAATTATTAAATTTATTACCGTTTTATTTAAAACGTTAATTAATGCATGCAAGAAAGTAAAAAATAAAAATTGACAAATAATAAAGCAAACAATCAAAACGGTAAAAGGCATTTTTGTTTACAATTAATTATATTCTTGTTTGAGCAATATAGTGTGAGCTCGATTGTACCTATAAAGATGTGTGGGTGCGAATTTCCTGTAAGGACGTAGCGCTCACACTGACGCACAGTAACTTGTATGGCAAAGGGATACCTCACTCTCATTTTTTTTGTACCTCAATATTTTTTTTTTTATATAATCTTAAATATTGCCACATATTCCTTTATCCATATTGCATAGTATATAAGCTTGTATTATGCATACTGAATGTTTATGTTGTACATAAGTGTGTATATAGTATATATATATATATATATATATATAAAAATATCATGTGCCATTAGATATATCAGCAGAAGCTTAGAATTGATTAATTATTTATTGACAAAAAAAAATGATTATACTTTTCGGGCTAGTCTTGATTTTATTCTCGACAACATTGTGTGGAACAGCTGATTATTTTTCGATATTTACGTATCCTCATAAAATTTTCGTATAATTTTTGTATAATTTACTACAACATAAACATGATAGACAGATATTTTAATTATCGTATAGGTAAATGTGATTTGCTAAGCGTGAGGTAAAACAACATAACAGGGTAACACTGATCGAACGTTCTCTGCGCATACGTATACTGCGCAATTTGCCGCGCGTGCTTCCCATTATCAATAACATGTTTGTTTTCTGTGTGTTTGCCAGACTAATTATTATACATAATTCATATATCAAATTACACATTTTGACATTTAACATATGAAGTGAACACATTCTATCAGTAAGCAAATAAGCGCGATAGTCTTAATTTTATTACTGCTAGTTTTATTAGTTTGTGAATTTATAAGTTTTAATTCATACTGTTAGTGTATTCAAAAACCTATCTCTACATAAATGTAAAATTATACTAAATAATTTATTGTGTCGTTTATCCAAACAATAAATTAGGATGTAAATATTTATTTTTACTTATAAATTCTCTCAAATTTCGGCGGTCGACATGAATTCCTCGTGTAAGGAAGAATTAATACGGAAATGCATTGAGAAATCTTCGTTGCCTATAGTATTTCGAAAATCTATTGATTGGCCAATATGTTATTGGAATAAAGAGAAATGGTCAACGACATTTGGTGACCGCGAAATACCTTTTAGATGCCTAAAGAAAAATGTTATTTCTGATGAACCTTGTTGGGAAAGACGATGTAATGTGAAGAATATGACTTTCACGAATTTCCTTAATAATTTGACGACAAGTGGCGAATGGATGTATTTTGACTACAAATATCTTCATCAGTGGTTCCATACTGATAATGAAATAAGTAAGGTACGAATAATTACCTTAATGCAAGAATCATTGTTTTTGTATATGTCATGCTTTAAAATTATTTATTTCATAGAACATATCATGGAAACAGTTTGGCTACCCAGATAAAGGAGCAACAGACACAACTTTTTGGGTAGGCAGTAAAGGAGCTCATACCCCAGCTCATAAAGACACATATGGTTATAATATAGTGGCCCAAGTTCATGGCAAGTGAGTAAGTCAGATCATTTTATGTCATATAAATACTACTAATAAATAAATTATTTACATAGCAGAGTAATTGGTCTTGGATTAAGTGGGGGATCTCAATACTGTATTTTGCTCTGTTGCTGCAGCATAGAAATGAAAATAATTCATTCCCCTGAGTTGGATTGAACCCATAACTGTTGTACCTGGTACATTAATTAATGCAGTGAAACTGTACCGCAATAAAAAAATGACATAAAAGTACACATTTAGCTACAGGTTCATTGTGTAATTTTTTTTTAGAAAGCGTTGGATTCTTTTCCCACCTGACACCGGAGGTTTAAAACCAACTAGAGTTCCATATGAAGAATCAAGTGTATATAGCGAGTTGAATTTTTACTGCCCTAGTAAATTAGATGATTTTATTGGTAAGGTTTTATTTAGTTTCACACTATCCTGCATATAGGCAAGTTTCATACTGTACTTCAATGGCCTATTTATATATTCTTTAAAAAAATCTCAGCAGGATGAATTATTCTACTTTCTTCATCTTGTTAATGAGATAAAACATGGTGTGGAGCTCTGTCACTTCATGCAATGTCTTGTAAATTAGGCAGTGCATGGGGAATTAAGTTTTGAAAGAGGTTCCCTCTCCCTACCTTGGTGCATGTGAGAACCGGTATTCTTTGTTGCATGTTTTCTTTATGTACTTTTAATTTATTCATGTAATTTGTTTTAAATATAAGGATTGACGGGAGCCCGCATGGTTGAAGTGTCTGCTGGGGATGCTCTGATAGTACCTCAGGGATGGTGGCACTATGTACAAAATATTGATGACCTTAACATTACTTTCAATGTTTGGGTTCCACATGTAATTATATATTTTTTTCTGTTAATTATTATTATATATGAAATATAATGATTTAAATTATAATATTAAATATATATTTTTATTATAGCATATTTATCATAATAATTTATTAAAGTTTAAATTTTGTTAAAGGAAAAAGATAATTCTACACAAGTATCAGAAGCACTTATAAAAATATTAGTAGCTCAAATTTGTAAAGACCTGCCACAGGAGACTGCTAGACTGCTTGTAAATCCCAATGAGGTAAGTTTTATACCTTCAATAATTTATTTTATTTTGTCATTTTTTTTAAGCAGCAGTTAAGATACTCTATTATCTGTTATCCTCAGGAAGTCGAGACACTGCATGTTAAGTAGCAGTAATAAAATTAAAAAATCAAGCACTAAGTCAATGCTATCAAAAGATATGGGTATTGTTTTTGCTGAATTTTTGCTCAGTCATCATATGCAAACTTAAATGTGTGTGTCAATTTTTAAACATTGTATTTCCCATTGACAATCCTGATATTGGTGCAGAAGCCTCAATGGGCGAATCCAAATCGCCAGTTTTTTATTTATTTCAATAATTGCATTATAAAATGTGAATAATAAAATTAAAACGTTGACTTTGTAGAAGAGTCTCACTCACTCGACATCCCCTTCTAGCATTCTAGATTATTCACTAGATTGTTTAAAACAAATTCTATCATAAACAATCAACAAAATGTGAAAACTTGATTTAAAAAGGATGTTCTTGGTTTAGATAAATGGGAATAAAACAATTTGCTCACCTATAGTATACATAGATACATTATAGGAAATATGACATAGTTACATTATGTTATGTTGACTCATATCCTGAGAACAATATTGACATCATGCTATTTGCTAAGCGGTGAATTCATTTCTATAAAAAACCTGCTTTATAAATAAATTATGTATCTCTCCTTAAAATTTGGTGTTTCTTATAATTTATATATATTCAGACATTTCCTAATAAAGAGCATTGAGCAAGAGCAAAAAAACTTATAATAATAGTTACTTCTTTATAATTAAGTTTAATTTATTTAAATTGCTTATATCTATGGCGAATATCATATTTTACTAGTTACACCTGAATTAACTTTGTTTTTTAATATATATAAAAAAAACAGTTACTTGTACACTTTGGGGAAAGATATGTTTTTAACCGACTTCTGTATGAAAAGGAGGTTATCAATTCGACTGTATCTTTTAATGACCGATACACCATCCCCGCGGTTATGGGTCAAAAAAAGTTAAATATTTTTTAAAGTTTCTTTTCTTCTGGAACTTGAAAACAAAAGTAAGATTATTATAAAATATTCGACTATATTTATATTCAAGTAAATTTTTAGCAATATTTACGGGAAGCAAAATTACGCCAATTACGGCAGATACTATTTTTATTGAATATAAGAGTAAAACGAAAATAAAATTTCAATTCAATGAATGAAAACCAGTAGGAAGACAGGATGACTAAATCGATTTAAAATATATTTATTTTTCGATTCAGAATTATAAATACTTAAATCTATCTATTATTAGGTACATAGATTGGGGACTTATAGTATGGTTTGCCAATACGATCATTGCAAAGCAAACATATTAATCACTTTATAATTGATCTGGCATTTAATATGATATGTAAGATATGCAAAAATGGCGTACAATGCATTTGTAGATGAATAATTGACTTTGAGGTGATTCAATTTGCGATCTTGGCGCAGACGCACAAGTACTACGGTTGTGGGTTCGATTCCCGCTAATAGAATAATTTAATATCATCATTTCTGAGCTCTGGTAACGAGGTACAACGGTTTCCTCCGCTCAACAACAATGCTTGAGAAAGTGGGGAATGGAAGTGTCTGAATGGCAAAAGAGTGTTAACACTAGCTCCCAAATTCCCAAATTTCTAGTGTGTTTTATTTTGATAAATAAAAGTTTAACATAAATATTTTCAGGACGATGTATCTGACACACCACTTGCAGTCCTCTTCCTTCAACTTGACACTGTATTAAAGGCTTATTTGGATAAAAAGCGAAAAATTCGACGAGTTAAACGTCAAAGGACCACAGAAGAGCACATCCAAGAAGAAAATAAAGAGGAAATTGATATAAAATCTGTTTTAGATGCAAATAAATTTGAAACAGTACCTACAATAAGTAATAGTGATCTCATTAATATAATAAAAGGTAATTTGAAAGAGTTTGCTAGTGAGGTACCGTCTGACGAAGACGAAGTCGAGGGTGTCACTAGTAGTTTATGTCTGACGAAGGCTGTAATCGACGCGTTTAGTCAAAGCAATGTTATTGATCTCGTCAAACACAATTTTGTCTCTAAGTTAACCTAATATTACTTTTTTTAAAGATAAATGTTATAAGTATTTAATTTTTTATTAGGGCCAATGTCGGGAAAAATTGTTAATTTGGAATACTTTCGCTTGTTTCTTTTATTTTTTTTATTATACCTAATATAGGACATAGAATGTCGGTTTTTATTTATAATTATATAATTATTTAAATGTTATTTAATTAAATTGAAAATAACAAATTATTATTAGTGCTCACTTTGCTACGTTATGGATAATTATTTAATTAATGTTTGTTTTTAATTTATTTTGATTGTCTCAACATAATTTTAAACCTTTTTTTGTTTTCGAAATAATGTAAAACATTTGAAAATATTTTATGATGATTTATACGAATACACAAAATTTGAAATGGTCGATTTTTGGTATATATTTCTTAGTGTTCAATGTTGTGCCTTAGGCATCGTTGCCAGCAGGGATGTTATATAGTTCTACCGTAACTAAAACTTTTTGGTTGTCAGGAATTTAAAAAAAAAACTATCTGTGAAGTAGAAAGCCAGTGAATCTCTAAAAAAAGTTTTATTTGCGATAACTCTTCAATAAGTAGTATCAAAATCTGTAAGATTTGACTTATAACAATGAAAAAATCTTTTATAGCTTAAAAAGTCAACATATAATAGTATTTTTCAATATTTTCGAAATACTATGACTTGCAATATTGTAAATATTATACATATATTGGCATATGTGGTTGTTTAATTTAGTTCTTTGAAATATTAATTACTATTACTATAGTATAGTATTAATTATATTAAAAGAATCACCTCAAAATTAATGAATTTAATTAGGAATGGTGGCTTTTTGAAAAATTAATAACAAAAATAAACTGAACAAAGCTCTAAAATAAAAAAAATTATAATATCGTAATCGCTACGATTTCTGTAATTAAATGTTTTAACCATGATTTGGAAACGGGAGTCGAACCTATAATGCACAGTAATCACGTGCACACTCTACTGACCCACAATGATCTCACCAAATTAAAGTTGTAATAAAAAAAAATCGGTTATAATAGTAGTAGTAATGGCAGTTCAAAATTTATATCTATATAATAGTCCCTTTTACCGACAATGTAAAAAAAATAGGTGTTATTTTTGACCTATCTTGGAAGTCATTAATCAGTGAGATAAGTAGAAAAATATTTGCAGCGATTGCATCATTACGTTCGATTACGTACATTTCTACCCATTCCCACTAAATTTTCGCTGGCACAATCACTCCTATATACTTTATTATATATTTATAACTTTATAGTTCATTTTATTAACAAATAATAAAAGTTTGTTCTTAAAAAAGATTTCTTTCTGTAGTTTTTTAATGTTTATTACCTCAGAGCTTTTGACTCAGTGAACCGATTTTGATGAATCTTTTTTTATTTGAAAGCTTTTGGTACTTGTCTGTGCAGTGGCGTAGCGAGCTTAACTCGCGCAAGGGGCAAAATACTTTTACAGCGCCCCCAAGGCGAACACAATAGAATTTCATAAGTATATTTAAATAGTTTTGCGAACTATTTTGCGCCTCTTTATGAGTCCCCGTTGACCCCTCCCCACCCCCACCCCCCTCCCTCATTACGACACTGTGTCTGTGGTCCCATTTTATTTTGGTCCATTTCCGAAAATGTTGCAAATGAAAAAATACAACAAGTGTTAAATTTGCATTAATCAATATCCTGCCAAATAATTTTGATGCTTCTTTTTTTATTGGATACACTTTATGGGTAGTTACTTGAGAGTATAGTTAGGTTCTGATTATGGGATCCGGTTAAGTCCGGTGGTAAAAAACATTACTCAACTTTATTTCCAATATTTATTAAAATGCAGTTTTCACGAATAAATTATTGACGACAAAATAAAAATGGTTTAATTTTGTTTTTCTTTCTTCGGCTGAGACTGGATATAAGTTTTATAGTAGAAGTCACTGAATAGAATGACTATGAATAGATTTTGTGGTATCAATAGGTATGCTGGTTGTCGCGGGAACGAGCACTCCGGGGCTAGTACTAGCGTTGTCAAGTGCAACAGCAGTACCGTAAATTGTATCTGTAATTGAAATAATATTTATAAGCTGTGGTCAGTGAAGAGCGAAGTGAAGTGAAGTGAGTGAAGAGGCGTACCTAGATATCTTTTCCAGGGAAAGGGGTTAGGCTTTGTACTTCTTTGACTGATCTTATTGTGTACAGCGCTAATTTTTCCTACGACAATGGTATGAGTTCGATTCCAACTCGAACGATTGAATTCTTTTCATTTCTTTGCTCTGCCAAGGAGACAAAACGCGACGCCGAGTTGTTCCGCCACCAACGTGGACGCCAAATTTAGGAGGACAGTGAGACAGTCACTCTTAACAATAGCACGTCTCAACTGTTTCATCAGAATGTTAATTATAGTGCAACGTTAAATACAAATAACATTTGTTTATTGCAACCTTTGCAAGTCGTCCTATTTTTACAAAAGTACGGTATAATATGAATAAAATAAGGCAAGCTTACGATTTGTATTTGAGTGACATATTTTTTCCACCAAAAAGATTGTTTATATTTTTCATCCCAAGTTGTGAGCAGGTAGTACGAATACATTATGACATGGACGAATGAGTTAACTACCACCATCGAACTGGTGTGACCGCCTGTAAATTATATAAATACTTTTATAGGGTAGCTATTTAGTACCTATCCATGTCCATCTATATTTCTATAGGTATACCTATTTATATTTGTATTTACAAATATTGTAAAAATCTGAGAAATAACTCTAGCTCCAATATTGTTGCATTAGATTTAATTCAGTTAAATTATTTATAGGTAAATTAATAGCTACAAATGGCAGTAATAATATTATATTACATCATCAACGTATGATTTTAAAATGTATTAAACAATGGTTGGTGAAAAGAAATTACCTCTATTATGATAATAAAGTAAATAAATAAGTTTTATCCATTATTATACGAACCCGGGACCCACTTCACCATCGACCAAGAGACTATGATCATTCCAAAATGATGATAAACATGAAGAAAGCTAACTTGATTCTGTTTCTTTCTTAATACAAAGAATATCTGAAATTTAAAAAATTTTACGAAGTGTTCATAAAAACTTTAAATATATAAATTTGCTTTACGTCATTATTAGGTATGACTTTAAAAGAAGGTATTGTATTTTCACAAATCTATATTTAAAGATCAACTAGTGCAATTATAAGGTATTTTTATTTTTTATTTATTTAAACTTCACGCTGTATTCCGCTCATAGGATAGTAGTCAAAAGAAACCTGAGAACCTAGTGTTATGTTTCCCATATACCGTCGAATTCCTCAGGTACTGCGTGTTGAGTGGCACAACTCAATGCAGGGTTTTGCTTGTTATCGGAATGAGAAAATGAAAATATCAAATATTTCATTTTCCCGAGGGGGAATGGAATCCCCAACAGTGTACAGTCGTACACTTGAGCACCTGCGCCAGGACGGGCTCGATAGCGAAGATCGTTCTTTGATTTTGTATTTCTTTTTAAAATTATTAACTACCTATATAAAATAACAATACATAATAATAAGAATATAATACATTATAAGATATTTATATGTAGGTAAAAATGAAGATATTCTTAAGTAGTTCATACCGTATCCAATAGGTCAACCAATTTGATAACGAAGTAGAAATAGCACACTTTCCACGCATACTCCATAGCCAAGGGTCCATCATCGAGGGGCTGACATATTAGCTTATAATGATTTAACCAACCTAATGTTAGGCTCTGAAAAATAATAGATTAAGATCAGCATCAAGCTGTATTCCGCACACAGCAGTGAGGCAGAGGGAACCTAGTATTCAAACACTCTGTTCCCTGTTTGCCGCCGAATTCTGGAAGCATTGTATGTTGAGTGGCGGAAATGAACGCGCTTTGAACTCGACGCCAGAACGAAGATATGAAAATATTTTTTTTTTCATTTCCTCGAGTAGGAATCGAACCCACGACTTGTCGCTCTTACAGTAACACTTTGTGCCCCTGGCCACGACTAGCTTCAAAAAACGTTAAAGAAAAATAATAGATGAGTAAGTACATGTTGTAATTCTATGCAGGTGAAGGTTTATTTAAAGTTAATTGTATTGAAGAATGTAGGTACCTACGTACCAAAACGCAAATTGACCCATTTTTAGAATTCTTCCCTCAGATTTACATTGACTATGTCATGTATTTAAATAACTTATACGCGATTAGAAATTATTTACTTAATATTGGTATACTTTATTTATTTCGTGTCATAATTCGTATGTAGATATGTATATTAATATTTTTCATATCTCCCTTATATTTCAGGGTCAATTTGAAAGAAATTACTAAAATAATTTTATTTATTAAAAAAAAACTAAAAATTTTGTTAATGACGTCTTACGGGGCTTAATAACAAAAATAGAAAAGCAATAGAAAGGAAATAGTAGGTACGTACGTGCGATTTGTCGGAGATGTTTTTTTTTAAGCTTTATGATCCTTCTCGGATATAATATATGAGGCAGATAGAATTTCATCTGTCTTTCCAGAGCAGACAATTAAAATAAATTTTAAATATATCCATTTTCCTTAGTGTGAATCCAAATCAGAACAATCCTACGTACAGTAAGACGCTGTTCCACCACACCAAATGTTATCACGTGTATAGAATGGAGCTTTACGGTGTATCCTGTATATTTAACATTGTATGCAACCAACCAACAAGGGAACCTAGTGTTAAGACACTCTGTTCCCCACTTTCCGTTAAATTTTCCAGATAGTGCATGTTGAGTAGCGGAACTCAACGCCGCTCTCGGCCTTATTATAATAGCGAATAAATGAAAAGTATTCATAAAAACTAAAACATTTCCCCGTGTAGGAATCAATCTACGACTATCGCGTTTACAGTCACACACTTGTGCCAATGAACCACGAGGGCTTCTACGATATATTTATTCGACAATATTTAGATAATTATCTACATATATACGTATAATATTCGTATACCTGATAGGTAATATAGATGCAACATGCAACCTGCACCGCATTATATAGGGCGATCAGCTTGCGAAGGTCGTATGGTGGACGGTTTTCCATGTAATTTGGAAGCCATTTTAGTACTGTCATTAAATACAGTGCCGTTATGAAGAGACCAGTCCAGGGGGTGCGCATCAACGGCCAGTTTTCAGTCCTGTGATCTAATAAAATGTATATTTTTTAATCTGTGTCGAAATATTTTTATACTTATTGTACCTCGTGCAATACTGGTCATAAGTATATTTTATAAAAAATATTTTGTAAATGAGTGCCTACTTGATTCTATATAATACTGTTGCTTATTAACTCTATAGGAAATATATTAAAATGTTTAGGTATAGTCTCTATCTATTGGTTGAAATTTAAAAAAAAATACAATAATTATGATTTTAGCTAAACAATTTTACTGTGGCTAAAGCTAATAAAACATTAATTTTATATTAAAATATTGTTAAATAAATATTTTAATTCTTATTTTTTCTCATTAATGTTCTAGTAAAGTATATTTAAATTTGATGCATATGCCTCACCCGCAATCTCCTCGTTCAGATAATAATAAAGATCGATAGCTCCCTTCAATACGACTGCCATTTTCACGCCTTATTTTTTTAATAGTTAAAAACAGTGGCAATAATTATAAAAATCAGAACTGTTCACTTTTATTCCAGGGCGCGTCCTCCTTTCATGTTAAGCTATAAAGTACTGAAAAAGGTTAATGAAATTTCACCAAAAAACATAATAGTATTTAAATATATGCGTGGATGTGACGAATATTACAATTAGATTATTTCTGTTCATTAAAGTACCAATACCCTGAAATTATCTCAAAAATGTATATCTTTTTTTTCTTTTTATTCAATGATATTAAGTAAATATTAGTGTTATAGAATTATATTCTTATTAATAAGACACTAGGTCTAAATCATTTTATATCCAAAAAAAAATGCTCTCGCAGTGTTGAAATCGATAAATAATTGTTAAGCATATTGTCATATTTATAATATTGTTATCTTCTATTATTCTAAAACTTTCCTTAAAAAACTTTCGCCAAATGGCACTCGAACTCCAACTCATCGTGTGTAGTCTTACTTACTTACTTAGAACCAACTACGCGTGAAAAGTTATAATATTTTCAATATCGTACTTCACAAAAAAAAATATAAACTGGTATGTTTTAAGTATATCACTGGTTTATGATGTTTACGTTTTACAGCATAATGTCATATGTACTGAGGTACTTATTATGCAATGCAAAATCATCGTCGAAAGGTCAAATGTTTTGAATTGTAAATAAGTTAACATATCCACGTATAAAAAGTTATAAAGGAAAAATAATTAAATATTAATTATTGTAGGTACTAAAATGATTTCTAAAATTAAACAGAAAGAAACTTTATTTTGCGTTTAAATTGGGTGTTGATATCGAGCTTTAAAAAACCTTTGCACTAGAGATGAAGTAAATGTTTTAGATGCACGATCATAAGAACAGGCAACACGTGGCAAATTAGTTGTTCTGTGCAATTTTCTTAAATATATAAATTATTCTAAATATATTTCTGGAGGCTTTGCGTGTTGAATGATGGACACAGCCATGCTCTTTCATCCATTTAATTTCCTCGCCTCAAGTATAACTCTATATAAAAATATGCACAAACTCAAAATTATTCTATGCTACAACTTGTAGAATTTAAAATTTTACGATGAAGGAAACTTAAAGGTTTAGGGGAGGGGGGAGGAGTTCATACCTTGATACCTGGAAGCACTCGATTTTTAATACGCTTTTAATAGGTTTGTTTGTATGTATGTTTGTAAAGGAAACGGAAACTTTTGAACGTGATTTTGGCAGACTTTGAATCGTCGGATTAATTTGAAATTTTGCATATTTATGAAAGACAATTGACAATCCAATAATACGAACTAAAAATCTAGTCCGGTGCTACAAGGAATAGGGTATGAAATATAATAAATAATAGTTGATAAACTAAAAAATATAGTTTTAAAATCTAACTAAAAAGAGTATAAATAAGCAATAAATTAAAAAAAACAAAAAAGACGCTTTTGTGAAAAAACGAATGAATAAGCTAAAAAAGTAAAAAAATATTGTTTTTTAAATTTGGATGATGTAAGAAAAAGCGGTGGGTTCTTTTTACTTTTTTCACAAAAGCGTTTTTTTTAAATATTATTTTTAAATGTTAACCTTATATTCATAGGTGTTTGTTATACAAATTGTTAGCTAGATAACTTCCATAAGCAATGAAGGTTCTTATTAAAGTCAAGTAAAGTAAATATCGGTGAAAAATTGGAAATGACGATGAACCAACTATAATTTAAAATTGAACCAATAACTATAGAATTTGCTTTGCGATACTCTTCGCTTTCCACATCAAGAATTCGGAGGTTCTATTTTACGATCCTTTGCTATATGCGTAAAGCTAAAAGTATATCATTATTTAATTGTGATAGGATATTAAATAAAAAAACAAAAAAATATCAATTATATATATATATATATATATTAATATTATTAAACAGACAACCGTTGAATATAATTATAATAATTATAATAAAATATATGTGATATAATCATAATTATGTATTCTGATTTATAAGAGATGTAATAGGAACTTATGTATTTATTTAAGTTTGTTATTTTTTGAATGGGTACTCAGAGTGCCTTGTGACGTCACCGAAAAATAGGAAATCACATATCCTGCCATCCTCGCCTCTGTCTAAGGAAGTTAGTTCTTGCATTTCCTTTTCATTTAGTTCAAAGTCCCACAGAGAGATGTTCTGCAAAGTAAATTATTTGTCCATGTTACAAATATATAATACTTAACATATACTTAATATATATTGGGCGTCCTGGAGTGAGACCTCCCGGACGCCCAAGGAAGCGCTGGTTGGATGTCGTGATGCAGGACATGAGAGCCAATGGTCTGACCACCCAGGACGCAAAAGACCGTGCAAAGTGAAAATAAGAAAAAAAGAAGAGATAGAAAGACGAAGAAGAAGATATACCTTATTTCTTTTTATTCTTAATAAATTATCTTATGATGTATGTAGCTTATTACTCGGCAAATTACTATTTAAATCCTGTATAAGACCTAAATAGTCTCTTAATATTTTGAAATAGAACTCTATCAACTTATTGCAAAATTAAAAATAGTAAATACAAAGTTCGTGTGTGATTTTATAGAAAATATTAGTAGTACCTACCTAGCGCTTTTCACATAGCGGGCTAGAATGCGAAGAAGCATTTTTTACCCCAATCTATATCTTATAACTGCGTAAAATTTAAGAAGTTCAAAATATTAAAAGCGTTATTTTCTAAACATATATTTGAGTATATTTAATTTATTTATATATATATAATTAAAAATTAATATATATATATATATATTAATTTTTACAATATACATATGTATATATATATATTAACATATAATATTTCTGTAAAATATATTTGAGTACTATGATGAAAACGCAGATTGTACAGCTGTTTATTTAATCGGCATTATCTAAAGGCGATAATAAGAATAACGACTAGGTACTAACAATTTATTTTTCTATTAACTGTAATTTTTTTACTAAACGGATTTACTATTTAAATATTTATAGGTATTAATAACTAGCTCTGTTATTATGAAGCCCGGTTTCAATGCGAGGAAAACGGAAGCATTAAGGACTACGTCGAACTTGTAAGAGAAGACTGCATACATGTATTTTTACCAATAAATAGTCAGGCGGAAAGTAAACTGGACTTTAGAGCTTAGATATAGAGACAGAAGAATAATTTTATTGATGAGTTTGTTAATTTGAAAAATGTGTAAATAATGTGATAAACTTATAAGGTTTTATTAAATCTCCTGCAAAAGAATTTTACAATATACATATATGTTAAATTAATTTTAAGTTTTTTGATATTTTTTATTTACCTGTTTAATCCTTATTGGATTAGTGCTCTTAGGGATCACAACCACACCTTTTTGAAGCAGGAATCGTAGTAAGATTTGTGCCGGTGTACGAGCGTGCGTCTTAGCAATTTTATCGACTTCGGGAAGTTCCAATAAATTTGGATATGAACGCCTATAAACAGATTAAATATATGATTAATATACAAATAAATGTTTTTGCAGACGAAATTTCAACCTATGAATATATCTATTTACATATGTTTTATTTAAAGATTGTCTCTACACTAGTCCGCATGATGAGGAAGCGTTAAAATAACAAAAAAAAATATTTTTAAAATTATTTTTTTGTTATTTTGTTTCAAATATAATTATGGAATCTACCTACCCATTTGCAGCGCTAAGAGAATCTGTGAGTGATTTGGAGCCTAAAGGTGAGTAGGCTACAATTGGTATTCCAAGTTTGTTTGCAGCTGCTACTAGGGAGCCCTGTTGCAGGAGAACATGCATCTCAACTTGCAGGCACTCCGGTTTCGCTATAGCGTTGAGACGGGTGATTTGCTCTTCGTTCATATTAGAAACGCCTACGTGACGCACTCGACCAGATTCCTTTAACTTAAGGACAGTCTGCAAATATTTAATAAGAAATTAGATGTATGTAACATATCATTTTCAAATACAACATGTTAATTGTTAAGTTTTTAAATATAACAATATTATTTTTTTAAATTTGTAATTGTATCTAATACTAGTGGACCCGGACGCGGCTACGCCTGCTTGAACTATAAGAATATTTAATAAATATATTTATGAAATTATTTTCAGTTTTCAATAAAATTAGTAAGAAAATATAAGCCTAAATTATCAAAAAGATTAATAAGCAACATATTATTAGAAAAAATATCTAAGTTATTGAAATGAACTAACAAAAGAAGTAAAAGTACCTAAAGTTTTCCGTGTGTGCATACTCGTAGATATCGACTCTATGAAATAACTAAACATTTTTCTATATTAAATAGGTTAATTGTTGCGAGCAATATCATATAAAATAAGAAAAGAAACAAAGTGTAGTATAAATAAATTATAAACAGCAAATAATTAGATAAAAAGTAACAATACTTCGAAAATGTATGAAAATTTATAAAACGGTTAACGTCATCTGCCCGTTCGCGTCGGTCATACTATGCCGCCCGAAGGCTAGGTCATTTCGAATCAGTGACATCTCCTTAATAATTTATTAGAATGTTATACCGTAAACTATAAATTCATTCTAGATAAAATGCTAAAAGTGACTATTATATTTATTTTTATAAGGATGAATATCAAAATATGAGTTCATTTTGGGTGACGTTTTCTTAAAACAACAAAACTTTGGAAACCGTTGCTTAGCAACGACGGTTGTTGTTAATATGGCAGAATCAATTGCATATCAAATTAGAAAGTATTTTAATTTATTAGTATATATGTGTAATGTAATGTTATATAGCCTATACTATAGGCCCAATAGCTCTTCTGAAGAATGCAGCTTTCATACAAAACAAAAACAAGTAAATCGGACTAGTAGATCCAGAGATCTTAGCGTTCAAACATACAAACAAACAAACAAACTCTTCCGCTTTATTATATTAGTATAGATAGATGTGGTTAAATAGAACAAAGTGGTACGGAGATGAAAAATATTGTATTTCATTATTTCTTGTATTTACGTCGAACAAGCGATGAAAAACTAAACAAATGTGTATATTTTTGTAAATTTATTAAATTATTCGTCGTAATAACTTTAGAATATCTCTATACTATGGCTGTAAATAAGAGGCTGAGAAGATTTCTTTTTTTATCCGATAATTCGTTATATTAACAGTTGTTAATTTGTCCAATATTTTGATTTAAATTTAATTGTATTCAAATAACAAAAGAAAAACCAAAGAAAAATAAAATATATTCTCTTTATTAAGGTTACTTTTCATGAGCAAAAACAAATAAATTTCAAAATTAATACATATTAATAACTGTAAGTATCAAAAAGTATATAGCTATATCAATCTATCCAGCCTTTTTTCCAAAAAAATATTTTTATATTATATATTTTTTTTGGGTTTAAATCAAAGTATCAAGAATAATATTTTTTATTCTTCATTTTTTCTATTGCCTGATCGTCAATGCATAATCTGTTAAATTATGCGTAGCAATTAGCAAAACAAGTATCTATGTATAAGTGGGTTTTAAGCATCCATGTATAAGGTTCAAGGACTACTCGCATATTATTGTGGAGTTTATTAATTCAGACGTAGTTTTACTAGGGCCGTGGTTTCTTTTAAAAAGAAAAGCATATAAAAATTGTTGCCATGTATTGCGTAATAATGTTTTTATCATTTTAGCATAAAATTCAGCCATTTTATGTTTGGAATTTCTTTGCAAATAAATCATGCTCATTAATGAGGCATCTATATTAAGGGCAAAGTCGGTGGCGGAATTTGGCTTTAAATCAATGGTTTCATAGGAATTACTAGTAGCACTTTTATTCGTATATGGCATTCTAGACTCTTCTACACAATCATCGCCTCCGCTGCAACATGGGCACATGAATTTCGGTAATATTTTAGAACACATTGGTTTTTTCCGTTTTGGGTTTACAAATGATATTGTAGATGTTTGTGTGGTGATTTTAATAACATTTTCGCTATTTTCTTTATCATTGCTAACTGGACTTAAGTCACTTAAGACATTTGTGTTAGATATTGGGTCATTTAGTTGTAAATCATCATGACAGTACCGTTTCGGTACTGGAGACCGATAAATCTTAGTCCAAGAAAATTTGTCGTAACGTTCACTCATTAAGGTTTTATCTACAGGAAACTGTGATATTTGAGCATGGTTAGATACAGCTTTGTTGGATGTGCACTTAGGATAGCTACATTCTTTGTAAATACCATCATGTCGGTGTATTCCGTTGTTATTTTCATTAATTATATCATTTTTATCTTTTTCATTATCGGAATATTCATTGCTTTTAAGAAATGATACACCCATTTGAATTTTAACAACCAAAAAGATAAGCAAGTGAGAAATAAGTAAATGTTATTTAGGTATGTCCGTGTATTTGACAATTTGTTTTATTGACATTTTCTTTTTTATTAAAAGCAGAAAAATACCATAAATAAAGAACAGAACAGTAAATTTGTAGTAGATTAAAAATAAATTGCTTAAATATTTTTTTTCAGTAAATTATTAGTTTCAGCAACATAATTGTTTCTACATTATAAAATATAAACTAGCTATTACACATTTTCTCTCGTCAAAAAAACTTTTAAAGGAACTTAATGTTACAGAGATACTTATTCTACAAATAACATACAAATTGTCAATGAATTTTCTTCTTAATATAATGAAATTCAGCAAAATTTGGGTTTTATTAAATTGACATATGATAGGCCATTGGATAATAAATAGCATGCAATAGGCAGATTTGGCTTTGTAAACTTACTTTCCATACAGCTTCGATGTCTGTGTTATATTCAATTTTCATGGTACCATCTGGATTTTTTGGATGTAGGTCCCCTGGAACGTGCTCAAAACCAAATGGCACGTGAATAAGATAAAGATCGATATATTGTAGACCCAACTCACGAATAGAGGCATTGAAATATTGTTCTACTAACTCAGGCTTATTACCTGAAATAAATAATTATTTTCATAGGATATTTTTATGATTAAGAAAATATTTTTATAACAAAAAAGAATCCTCCTACCTCCAGGTGCCAATTTAGTGACTACAAATAATTCTTTCCTTTTCTTTGGGTCACCACCGATCCAGCGGTTGAGTGCTCGGCCTAAGGCAGCTTCATTTTCATAAACGTGAGCCGAGTCAAAATGTCTATACCCTGCCTCTAGAGCTGCGTCCACAGATTTTTCCAAAATGTCGGGAGGTGCCTATAAAATAAAAAAATAATTTATGTACTAATTTATGTAGTTGCTTTGATATTAATTATGTTCATTAAATAAATACCTAGTACCTAATCAGCATCACGCTGGAGGATGCGCCTCCATCTGTGATTTTTTTATATGTAAAGGGACGTAATTTATGCCTATATATGAATAAATAATAAATATCATTGAAATGAGTAAACAATAAGTCATTGCTATTAATAAAATAACAATAAAATGCCCTCGTATCCTTTCAATAGAACTAATTTCGTGTTATGCTAGACCACCTCAAGGTCTACGTGTTAGCATTGTCGCGTGGTCGATCGTATTCGTTTTCAATATTAAAAACACTTCCTTTCCTTTTGTCCTTTTAGGCCAAAAGGTTACTTACCGCTGCTTTGTAAACAATGACGTTGATTAATATGTAACAAATATTATGAAGTATTGAAAATGTCAGCAACAAAAAATATAAATAAGACTTGAAAGTTATTTAATTGGAATATATAAAAAAATCAATGTCGCTAATAAAAACGGCGGCATGTCGTTTGAAAATGTTTCTTCGGCCATCGTTGGAAATATGCATAAACAATGTATAGAGCAATGGTCTCACGAAAGCGCGTGTCCTGCAACCACTTCTAGGGCTCTTTCACCATCGAGTGGGGACCACGACGACAGCGAAACTTATTCTTTTTGTAGTAGAAAATGTTCGTGCTGTTCAACCTATCGTTATGTTTACGGATGCTGTGAGAAACCTCTGGCCATTGTTGACTCTAATTCAAAGCTTAACAAGTCAAAGTGGAATACTTTCAAAAAATATTTAAAACGTCGTATTAAACTGAAACGAAATAATGGCAAAAAAGAATCTGTGGGGAAGCAAGACAACGGTGTGTACGGTAAATCGTAACCCATAGGATGAACTAATTCAAATCATGATTAAATGTGAATGTTATGTATACTTAATCTTTGTTCTTGTATATTAAAATATTATCTGGTACATTCATAGCTATTTTTTTTCCTAATATTTTTATTGAATGAACCTGATGATTTCTATATATTTAATTAACTTTATATGAAGGCAAGGTAGGGACGTCCCTCTGTTAAGACACTCCGTCCTCAGTAGACTGCTAAAATACAGGAAAAACACTACACAGGATAGGCCCCGGACATTTATCAATTTTCTGGCTTATTTATTTATTTATTTATATTCTTTATTGCACTAAAAATAAAATAAATGTACAATAGGCGGGCTTAACGCTAAGAAGCATTTTCTACCAGCCAACCTGTCACGTGGGAGATCAAAATGTGCAGGTGTGCAAAAATTAAAAATAAAAAATAAAATATCAATTTTCAAAATACATAGGTACAGATATATATAATAAATACAATATAATATATACAAAGTAATAAAATATTATATATATATATACACAAACATAAATACATACATACATATATATATAAAAAAATAGCTACATATATACAACAAACCATTCTATACATTTAAATGAATAATAGTAAATTAAAAATATATAATAGTAAATAAATAAATTAAAAAGAATCTTATAAGATATTTGCATTATACATATTGACGTAGCTAAGTAAAACCTGTTGAAACGGTTAATAATCAATTGACCTCAAATCTCAACCACTATAAATAATTATATTTATAACGTCGAACTTGTGAAGCAAAACGCACTCAGGTAGAGCTGCAAACTGCAACGGACCGTTGCGTTATAATAATATTATGTCTGGTTCACACAGAATGAGGACTGGTAATAGATATGAAATAATAAGTGCTTCCAGATGAGCGTTCCACTGGAGTTTGGAATCTATAGGTTTGGTGCATCAATTCATGAACCTAGTTCATTAGTTAATGAACAAAACATAGTTTTATTTAGTGATGACATTGGAAGGAATATGGGTTCAATTTTGAATACTTGTTTACCGGGACAGTCAGCTGTTAGTTTTTGTTATCCGTCAGCATCCTTTGAAGTTCTCATGCAAAGAAGTTTAAGTTATAAATTTAATAAGTGTGACAAACTTGTTATATTATCAAGTAATAGGGGAAATTTAAACAAACAACAGTTAAATTACTATTGTGAGTCATTATTAAACTTAGATATATGTAAAATAATTTTGTTTACATTTCCTCATTGTAAAAAACAGCCAGAAGCGGAAAATAATTACAGATATAAGCTAAACTCTACTCTGCATACCATAAGCATGTATAATGACAAATTACACTTAATTGACACTAACAAAATAGTTAGTAAAACTTTATTTCTAACTCAAAGTAAATATTATTTTGGTCATAGGTTTAAGAGACAGATAGCTTCTGTGCTATCCTATTATTTTGACTTATCAGCCAAGAACTTGGCTACTACTTCAACTGCTTCTATTGAGCAGACTGACATTCCAATTTATTCTGACATTATGTCTAATAATTTACACTCTGTTGACATTTCTCAACATTTAAATTAATTTCTCAGACAACAGAGGTAGCAACCTCTAGCTCTAATTTATTATTAAATATCCCTTTGATCCAGCTAGCTTTACAATTAAATTACAATAATAACGCACACTGCACATCATCACAATATCCATGCAAAAATAATAATAAAAATGTTAAGTCTATTAGATTAGTTCATCAGAACATCCGTTGCTTGACGGGGGGCAAGCAGCTAGAGCTGGAATTATTCATGAACTCGGAAGAAATTAGTATTTTGTGTATTACTGAACATTGGTTAAAGGTGAACCAGCTCATGTTTAATTTCAGAAACCACCGGGTAGGAAGCTCATTCTGCAGAATCAACACAATACACGGGGGGTCGCTTATTATATTAAACAAGAACCTTAAGTTCAAGGAACGGAAAGATATTGTGTCCCTTTCTGTAGAATGTTCTATCGAATTAGCGTGTGTTCGTTAAGTGAATATAATATAACTAAATACATGCAGTAAGTTGAGCAAGCACAAGTTTTTTAATGTAGATTTTTAATATTTTTTATAATGTATCTTTGGATAATATTTTTATTGTGATTATTGTAGACCGGCAAGAGAGAGTTATGGTCATGATGCTATTGCGTACGTATAAGTTAAAAGAGTAGGTTATGTACGAGTATGTATTGCCAAATGTAGATTACAGCAGAACACCGCGCACGTATTAAACCATATTATTGCAGTTTAGAATGCAATGAAAAGAACCAATAAGCTTATACGTAATCTGCGAAGATTGTGCCGCCAGCAGAGGTGATTGTAAACATACCATGGCATTTATAATGGGCTACATCGTCGAAGCGACGAGTCTTCTTTCTCTTGGCATTAATCCCGGCGTATGTTGCCAGGGTCTGTCTTCCTGCTTAACCTACTCCACTTTCACGACCTGTTACGTCCTGAGTGGTTCGACCATTGGCACTCATGTCCTGCATCACGACATCCAAACACCACATTCTTGGGCGTTCGGAGTTCTAGCTCTAGGGACAGGACAGACATAGCAAGGAACTTGCATCCGACATAGTTCCTACAACGGCGCGCAACTTTGCCATACCATCTTAGGCCACGCCCTTGGAGCTTATCCGCTACGTCATGGACCCTAAGACTACCTCGAATGAATGTGTTACGTATGCGTCAGACCGCGTTACGCCGCCCATTCACCTCAGCATCTTTATTTCCGTGACGTGAAGCTCTTCAGCGTGCCGAGATAGTGCTGGCCAACATTCGGTGCCGTATAATAGAACCAGTCAGATGATGCTCTTATATATCAGCCTTTTGAGCTTGGGTGGTATTCTGCGGTCGCAGACCACACCAGTAACCTCCCACCATTTGGCCCAGGCAGCGCTTATCCAGCCATGGACATCGTGATCGATGCCTCCAGACTCATGCATAACGGGTAGTACTCGAGTCCGGGCTCCCTTAGGCTATGTATTCGGTCTTCGACACATTTTGTTTAAGACCGCCGTTCTCAAGTGCACCCTTCCAGAGGTTCACTTTACGCTTCCGCATCAGTTGGTTCTCTTCAATGAATGTAATGTCCTCGGCATACATCATCAGCCATGGAGGCTGGTCCTGGATGTGAGCCGTGACAGTACACTGCATTAAATAAGAACGAACTAAGAGCCGAGCCTTGGTGAACCCCCTAAAGTAAATTACAACTGATACAAATGGTGAACCCCCTACTGTGATGTAAACGGTTTGGTGTCGCCAACAGCAGTCCTAACCATCGCGAATCGCAAAGCAGGATCGTGGTACATATCTCTGATAATCTCAATATAGGCCTCAGGGATCCCTTTGGATCGCAATGCCTCCAAATACATTGACGAGGCACACAGATAAACGCCTTCTGCAAATCTAAAAAGGCCGCAAATCTAATGCAGAGCTCTCCTTTTTTTCCCTGTATGCCTCCATCAAAGTTCTCTCAAAAGTCTCTTCATTAAAGTACTGATTAAGTTTGTGGTAACGCCCAAGCCAAACCAAGTGTTGTTGGAAAAAATTCAAGCTTTCTGGTCTCAATACTACAATAAAAATAATCAAAGCTAAAGAATTTGGTACAACACGCCATGAAACCGAGCAGTATAGAACTGTTTTTTTCACAAAGCAATATCAATCTTAAAATACAACGCTCGCAATTACATTATGTATGTGAAAAGAAAAGATTTTAAAAATATACCTATACATTATTTATTAAACGAAACTAAATTCGTAGTGAAACGCCAGCCACAGAAGAGCGCGAACTGCGCGTGAATGAAGACGAACTGAGCGAGCTAGTTTTGTCTGACCAGTGACATCACGCGGGTCGGTTACGGCCCGACAGAATATCGCGTCGCGCGCTTACTTTAAAGGACAATATCTCAAAAACTAATAGACGCACGTGCGTGTGCACGCACAAGTGAAATTTACGTAATTCGTGGCCAATATTCAAAAAATAAAGTTATTCTAATTAAAAAATAGTATCCTAAATTACATACTAGACTTTTTTATCTATCTTTTGGTGGTTAAAGAAAAGCTTAACACTTTTCATTTTATTACTTACACATTTCAACAAATGGAGTCATTGTCTAGAGGAATGATCTACTATCAGTCTGTACTATCTTTAAATCACGTTTGATATTTTTTTTGTGGATATGAGAACTAAAAAATTAGGGATTCTATATCTTTAGGTAAACGTCTTTATAAAAAAATAATAAAATACTTAACATTAATTATGATTATGAAGATACATCGTTTTAAACTTAAGGCGATATTTCATTAAATTATTTTTATTCTCATAGTAAAAATGTTTTTACTCAACTACGCTCAACCGGTATTTTTTAATTAGTTAAAAAGTAAATTTCAGTAGCTTTCATATGCTACTTAATTTGGCTGCGTCTACTTGCGAAAACTCTACAAAATTAAATTTTAAAAATATTAATAACCGCTCTCAGACGGTTCCCATTATACTCGTAGTATACCGATTAGCCGAAGAAAATTGGTAAGTTTTACTCAATGGATGATATGTAATGACCACAGAACTCTTTATCTCAACGACTTTACCTCAAAAACAAGTAAAGTTTTATCCTCACGATTAGGCTGAGATCCCAGGGCCCCCAGACCTATGTCATTTTAGCAAAGTTGAAATTTTGCATATAGTAATCTAATATGTAGTTAAGACTGTAAGCGAACTTACTAACTCGAAAATGGGGTTCTTTCAAAGGTAACTCCATAAAGGTACATCCCTGTCTAGGAGGATGATTGCTAAAATTACGTGGAATTACGATTGGGGGCCCTGGGATCTTGAACTAGATGTTATAATTCTCTGAAAAAACCAGAGCCTAATGAAATGAGTATTTGCGACCAATTAAAACAATATTTGGACAAATTAATATATTTTATTAATCTTGACCAACTTCTAAGTAAATTTCACCTGTGTGAGACGGATCGAAATAATTCTTTCACACGTATTTTTTGTTTTTAAAAGACAATACGATGAGCTAGAATTTAAATTTAGTGATTATTCTCCATTATTAAAAAAGGAAACTATGTGTTATTTTTAATGTACGATTCCCACCCGAGGAAATGAAATATTTATTTAATATTTTATGTGCGATACGCTTTGTGTGGGACACTGCGTGAACCTAAAAAATACAACGCTAATAGGTAGTGTCATTATTATTCAGTTTCTTATCATTTATTTCCCACGTATACTTTCACATTGCAAGTTTTTTAATGAATAAACATTGTGATAACAAATACTTGTGTGTAGAATAATTTTGGTCAAGAAACTCAAAATTTAATTCTATCTACCCAAATACTTATACTAATAAAATTAATATCAAACATTTATAAATTACCAGGGGAGTATTAGTAATAGGCCCCCGTTTAATCCGTTGCTTACGGAACCTTTTAAATAAGGTTTCGGCCAATTCAATTCAACAATTATTTTACAGTAGATAATTTAGCCGAACAAAATACTTTATATTGATATATTTCTTTATTTATTAACCAATTGAAATTAAACAAACCTGCGGTAAATCTGTTACTCGTTGTTTTACATTAGCGTGAACAAATGCACAGTAAAAATAATAATAAAAATCATTGTTTTGGGTTCTTTTACATTGTTAAAAGCCCTAAAAATTTTTCTAATAAATACCGATCAGTTACTATTTTATTATAAGTAGACATATTAAAATAAGTGTTATTATATAATGGTTATAAACTTATTTTTAAATATGAATATTATATTTCATTTTTATATTTTATAGCGAAATACTCTACAATTTTTATAGCTACTTGTTGGTATTAAATATATACAATACATAAAAAATACGATCATACGACGAAATACGATCATAATTATAGTTTTCTTTCCTTCCACGGTACGCAACCACTTGAGTGCATTGATATGTATGAAGTATCTATGTATCTATATGCGACAAAAGCGATAACTGTATTCAAATAAAACGTGAGGTGAATCTCCTTTGTGAAGGTAAATAAAAATATAAACGGCTTAGTTAGCTTAATATACCTCATAGATAAAATAATATATTTAGTAATTAGTTTTTTTATATTATTTTAATGTACCTAATATTATTAATGAATAACAAAAAGATGTCAACTTGTTGGTAATAAAATTTATTTAATATATATATCAAATATATGTATCTATAAATGTGTTATTAGAAAACATTGGATGCAATTATTAGTTACCTGCCAGGTTCCAAAGCCAATTCGTGGCATGCGATCTCCATTTTTTAACTCAAAATATTCTGGTACAGACATATTAATATTCTATACACTATTTTTAAATTACTATATTGTAAAAGGATTAAAGGATAATTTAATTCAATAGAAAATATAAAATCGAATAATACTAATAAGATGTGGCGCACCCGACAGCCTTTGTCGGTGACTGAGCTCAGATGATTGTAACTGCAAGCTTGTATTCGGGTTTCGTAATACTTAACGAAGTAACTGTTTTTTCCTCGTCTCCCATACTTTTTGTTCAATGATTTAAAGACTACAAAAAAATTTCATGAACACAATGGAACTCCGAGTAATTTGCATAGATATATTTTGTATGTTTCTTATCTTATTTGTACCTATTTACAAATAAGCAAAAATGTATTGAAATAAGTGCTCACTCCACGCTGTTATCCGCACATAGCGTGGTAGACAGAGGGAACCTGGGAAGACACTCGTTTCCTTTTAAGACATTCGTTTCCTATTAAGACATTCGTTTTCTATGGTTTCCTATGTGTAATACCTATAAATATCAATCAATATGTGATATTTAAATTGCGAAGCCGTCGTGGCGCAGTGGCACAAACAAGTGTGTGCATGCAGACGCAACGGTTGTCGATTCGATTCCTACTCGGGGGGAATTAGTATTTAATATTTTCATTTTTTCGCTCTGGTGACAAGGCGCGGAGTTGAGTTCCGCCACTCAATACGCAATGCCTCAAGCGACGGAAAGTGAAGATTGGAGCTTCTTAACAATAGATTCCCTACTCTACTATATGCGGAATACAACGTGAAGCTGAAAAAATATATAATAGACCGCTACAGTTTCTTATTATTTCATTGTTTGTAGTTTGTACGTGTTTTAGATATATTTAAAAGAATTCTATTAACAACATACTTATAATTTCCTTATACTATTTCCGTGCCTCCTTTATTTAGTGTAACTTTCAATTATATTGTAAAAAATGTAGCTTGCATTTGCAAGGTAATATTTGATAAAAGTAAAACGGTTAGAAACTAACTTTATAATACCTTGAATTGCTTGGAATTGGTTAAAAAAATAGTTTTAATATTTTTATCTATATATCTCTATATATAATAAACAGTAAAAATATTTTGTCTGCACATTTAATATTTTCGAATAGAGGGGCACTTAAAAAGAATAATAGAAAGCAAAAATATATTTTTTAATTTCTTGTCGGTCTGTATGGATGATCACGCTAATCTTGGAAAGTACTGAACCGATTTACTTTAAACTTTCACCAATTAATTAATATTTTCATTTCTCTGGCACCAAGATCAATGCCTCGAAATATTCGGCGGAAAATAAGGGACGGAGTGTAATTCCCTCTGCTGTATACGCCGCTATATACCTACGGGATATAGCGTGAAATTGAATATTTTATATACCATTTCTGAGCTAAACAATAAACAACAGTTATCTTTATCCCAATTATTCCTGTCATTAGTCATATCATTATTATCATTACAAACAAGGCATAAATGATGTCAAACATCCAACCACCCATTATCTATCATTGTAATCTTTAATTGTAAGCATCTGCAATATTTAAGTGGTCGTATATTACTCATTGTGGTCGACCACGGACTACGTGGTGTTTTGTATTTATTTGTAACGATAATACGGATTAACATCTACCGACTATTGTCAAAGTTTATTCTTTGGCGGGGCAGTTAGAATTAAATAATGTGCCACTTGAGGCACAGGCTGACTTTATCTGGAACATCTTTTTCCACTTACAAATTACAATAGTTATTATTGCGCAGTGGTTTTTTAATAACCACTGTGTTTTTTATAGATATTAATTAGATCTTATGTATATACTTTATATGCCTAATCTTATTAGTACTTCTTAAAAAGATCTTGTAATACAATAATATTGTTATTTACTTTTATTTTTTTTGTGTGTAAATAATTACATGCTTTAATTCAAAATAAATATTAATAAACATCTGTTGCAAAATGTTGGCTAATCATATTGAATTTTTAATTAACAATCACAATTCTGTATCGTGTTTCACGACCTACAATTCACAAACAAAGGTAATAGTATACAACTTACAAATTAATTTTCCCACATACCCTTAAAGTAATAACATCCTTTTGTTGTGTACTGTATCCATTTCGCATTCAATTTAGTTTTGTATGAATGAGCTAACGTCACAACACTCGTGTGTCCATTGGTGCGTACAGCCCGCTGATAGATGCTCTGATAAGTATCTTATTATCAAAATGGGGCTCCCAATGCATCCCCCCAATCCTGGGGGCGTGGCTTAGTCAACACACCCCTTCGTTATGTACTTATATTATAAAAGTAACGAAATCTCACCCATTTCCGATACAGTAAAAGTGTAGAGTACATCCATGTCAAGTTAACAAGTTAAGGATATAAAAGTTGATAAGTTATAAGTTGAGGATAGCAATATGAATGTTACACCAGTGCAGTCTAGTGCTAAATGTGGTTCATCTGATTTTAGTATAGAAAGGATTTTAAGTGAGGATTCTAGGAGTTCTGAAGTGAATAGCCAGGTTCCGGCTTGGTTATGCTGCACCAGATATCAGCCGCCACGCCTCCCTCGTTAGTAATTTGTAGTGTTTTATACTTTATACTGGGCGTCTAGACAAGACGTCAACGTCATGGGTTTTTTTGCTTCACACAGTATCCTGCAAATGGCAGGGTAGGCAAAGGAAACCTAGTGTTAAGACACTCCGTTCTCGCCTTCCGCCCTCATGCGAGGAAATGGAAATCAAATAATTTATGATAAATCTAATCCAATACCGTCCAATACTGCGTCTTAGTCGGCAATTATTTACTCTCATAAGGATATCAATTAATTTATATTATTTGTAATAAGGAATATTATTGAGAAATATACTTGTTTTTTAAGTCATTTAAGTCTTTGTAACATAGTTCTGTTATTGTTTGAACATAACAGTCAAATACATAATACATATCTATTAAGAGTATTAATAATACACAGGTACACCCAACGCCTGTCGAGCCCGCCGCTCCGGCCGACACGCGCGTGTGCCTTTCACGAGCGCGCAGGCGTCGGCGTTGGAGGCTGCGTACGCGCGGGCTCCGTACCTCGCCCCACCGGCACTACGCGCTCTGGCGGCAGCTCTACAGTTACGAGATGATCGAGTTAGTTTTTGGCCATATTATAGTAAATAATTGACTTAATAATTATCTGATTTCGATTTTAACAACAATTGTAAATCCATATAATTACCATTCTGTTATAGATTAAAATATGGTTTCAAAACAGAAGAGCTCGGGAACGAAGAGAGAAGTCCGGTAGTATTACACCACCAAGAGCAGTAGTGTTACCTTCGACTGCATCTCCACTTAGAAACACGGTAACCGCAGCATGGAGTCCACAAAGCGACCATACACCATATGCCTATGAAGACCACTCACATTCCAGGGACGATAGCGCTATGAACATTTTTAATAATTCACACGCGAGTCCTTCTTTTGGTAGTAGTTCTGAAGAATCGAACGAAAGCAGATGTGAAACACCTTTGGATGTAGAGACTGTTGGTGATTGATTCTATTTACGAAATAGTATTTGTAAGTCAAGCAAATTGTATAGTAGGCGCGTTATTAACAGCAAAACGGCATTAGTTATTTAACATTCGCTACTATGATTAAGCATAAGCAATTATTAAATTTAGAGATAATTTTTTTAGGGATAATTTCAATAAAAAAGAAAGAAAATTCTTTATAGATGGAATATCAATATTCCATCAAGATTCCAAGAAGACTTGTACCTAAAAGTTGTTTGTACCAAAAAAAAAAAAAATATAGCGATTCGCTTAAAAAAATATTTACCTACTTATGTATTAAGAAAGAAGGGACCATTATTACATATGAAATTGTAATAATTGCATTTTTTCCTCAATCTGATGTGTAATATTATTATTGTGAATTATATAAATATATAAATCGACATTAAGACTTATTAATGAAATTCTGCGAATATAATGTAATTACTATATTGATCTTTGCTGCTGCTGTACAATTATTATGATATCAATCATGATTCATGTTTCTGTTGATGAAGTTTTCTGTTGTTTTCATTGCGATATTTGAAGGAACGCTGTAATATTCCAAAACTATACTAATTAGGTATATATATACATATTTATATAATTAACAAAAAAAAATGTTTATGATAATTGATAAGTATTTTATCAATTATTTAGCTTTATCTTTTTATAATTTAAGTTTTATACGAGTTATGCAAAGAAGCAAGCTAGAGAAAAAGGAAATCAATAATAATATATGGGACAGTGCTGTCGTCAGTGCTATAATACAAATAGAAAACCATGATACATACAAAAAATACTTTTGTGACATTATAACGAATGTCTGGCGGAGCAGAAGGCGAAGTTTTCTAGTATTCTACATATAAATATATATAATTATTAATTTTAAAGTAAATAAAGACTATTTGTCCTAAATTATGTTGGAACTTGATACGATTGTAGTTTGATGGTCAGATATTTATGCGATTTAGACCTAATTCCACTGGAGGCAGTCGGGGTGTACCTTTATATGGACGAATAAAGTGCAGCATTTGGTTACGCAACACAGTATTAATTTATCAGAATTCTAAAAAAATTTTTTTGTATCTGTTGTATATTTGGCTTACTAAATATGGATGTGATATATACATTTAAAATCTCTAAAAAGAAAACTAATTTTTCCAATAATAATATTAATAGGATATATTAATCTTAGACCATAAGAAAGTTGTCACTAATTAATTCTACATTTACAATTACATGTAGTAATATTGATTAGTATAATTGCAATAAATATAAAATACAACATAATAGTATAAAAACTGTTTATTTCATGTCAATTTCAATAAATCTTATATTATAATTAATTAATTAAATTATTTAATACGATTTATGTGATTTTACTTTGATGAGTCCTTACAATCTGCTTCCTCCACAGTGTCTGTTGTTTTGCTTAATATTTCGTAGTGTGTAGTTTCTTCTCTAGATGGGCTTGTTTCGTCTAGACTGTACCTGTAAAGAAATAAAATATTTAACAAGTAATATATATGAACCGCTATTGTTATGGGTTAAATCCTCCTCTGGGGGAACGATTACCGCTCACTCTTAGACAAATAATTCTGCCACTCAGCACACAATATTTGGAAAACTGGATTGGCACTCTTACCCGCCCAAATATTGTTAAAAATCAATAAAAATACAAAGCTCTCTTTGGAACTGAAATTCTAGTCATATTCTTATATTAATAAAAATAAATGCAATAGAAGGCAATGCAGTGAGGTAAAAAACATGCAGTTGTTTTGTTTTTTTGTTGTAAATATATAATTCTGGTAATTTCAAACTTTGGGAAACTATTTTTTTAATATATACGCATTTTTAACTATTACACTGCATATCACACCGTCTAGCTAGCAATGTGACAGTTGTCTAAATATTCAGGTATACAGGTATTATAAAAAATAAAATTTGATATTTTATATTATGTACGTATATTTTATTAGTATGGGCAATATGTCATATAAAATAGTAAATATTGCAATCTCATTGCCAATTATTTTAACAATCAATCTATTTACTACTATTTTTATTACCAACAAATATATACCTCTCTAGTACCGAACCTCAAAATCTAAATGTTCATGACGATGGTAAAAATTTTACGTCACTTTATCAAAGAATAAAGTTAAACGACTGATTACAAAAAAGTTACTTTAATTACATATTTATTAATCTTATTAGATTTTTATTGTAAAGCAAATAAAGTAATTAATTATAATATTATGCGAGTTGCATGATATAATCTCGTGGTAGCGGGTCGATTGCACGCAGGGGGCAGAGATCATAACATATTCATTGTGGGTGGTCAATCCATTTATTTTTGTTTTTCATCTTCACGCTTTATCCCGCACATTCGAACCGAATTTCATACAAAATGCAAATGCAAATCGATGCTCATATGTTTTGATTACATTGACTTAGAAGCTCCATTTGTTTTGTTCTCCGAGGAACCATAGATAAATATTTGATATTAATTTTAACTTGACATCACCACGCGATCTTGATATAAATTGTCTCCTATCTAACCTACAACCTAACCTATAAGGTTCACTTTGTTGTCCAGTTTGTTGTCCGTGTGTCAAGGGTTCCGTTCTTACCTTTTGAGGTGCGGAACTCTAAAAACTAAAATCAACGTATCAATGAAAAATATTATCTAAAATAAATATCGAGAAAGATCGGTAGCATTGTACTGTGCACGCATCACATGCGTGTTGTCGACTGCGCTTAATGTGTGTGGGTCAGTGATCTAAGCCGCCTGTGAAGCGCAGCGCATATCTATAAGTTTGTCGTAGGTCATTGTTCACTTTCGATTGGCCTCTTAAAATACGTATTTGACTGAATGCTTTTTTATTAGCTTCACGCTGTATCCCGCATATAGCAGGGCAGGCAGAGGGTACCTAGTGCTAAGACACTCCGGTCCTTATTTTCTGCCGAATTATCCAGGCTTTGCGTAGTAAGCTGCTCTTTTGCCAAAGCACCAGAACGCAGGAATGAAAATATTAATAAATAATAATCCCTTCCTGCGAGTGGGGATCGGAACCACCAGCGCGGCGTGACTGTGAAGTCTAACACTTGTGCCACAAGAGCCTTGCATTCTTATATAATGTGATCTTACCCGCACGCTCTGAAGAAAGAAGATGCGGAGGGGTTGTGCGTGAGCGCGGTGAGGCGCACGCAACGCATGCGGGTTGCTTGCGCGAGCCGCTCGAGCACGCTTAGCACGCGCTGGCCCAGCCCGCGGCGCCGCCCGCCCTCCTCGATCTGCACCTCGTAGCTGATGAAGGGAAATTAAACTTAGAATTCTATAGTTCATTGAAATTATATTATATATAAATTAAATAATATCTTTTGCGCACTTGTATGTACCAACTTGTCAAATCTCAACAACTCGTTCAGTTTAATTCTTCAAGCTGGATTAATTACTATAACTACCATTTTAACGAAAAAATATTATACAATAAATATAGTTTTTTAAACCTACATAAATTTATCATTTTCATTTCTTCGCTCTTTCTTTCTTCACCAAGCTCGGAGTCGAGTTCCGCCAACCAACACGCAATGCCTTGAAAAAATTGGCGGAAAGTGCGGAACCGAGTGTTTTAGGTTCTCTCTTCCCACCCTGCTGTATGCGGGATACAGCGTGAAGCGTGAAATGAAATGATAGCTACGAGTCCTACCTCTTCCGTATCGTCAAATGTCATTAACCATTCCATTCATGACGTCCAGGGGATCTTTATGACAGGGTAACTATGTGTGGCATTGACACTCTATTCTCAAATGACAACCGACGGGCTCCTCTTCTCTTATTCCTCCAGCGCCATAAATAAAGAACCGAGCTGAACTGTACTCTTATTCCTTCTTCTTGCATCATATATCTTTTTACCGTTAAGTTATCAGTCATCGCCATCGCTTTGCCTTGACTCTCACAGTAACATTCTAGTTTGCACCTGCCATACAGTGTATCTTTTCATTGCGGTTTCTATCTGATACGCTGACTCATTTCATCCACATCCCTTCAGCTGTACCTAATTTTCACTGCTGTGTAACAGTGATGCTACCCGCACTGCAGTATATGTAGATTAACCTGAAGCTTTGCTGCCGTTCACCCATCTCAGCAATGCAGAATGAGCACCGTTAATAATATACCGGAAGCAATAGGTCTTTCCACATCCATCTTTCCCTAAACATACTTCCCATATATTCCCACAACTTCATTCGCTTCATGTCATTTATAATTCTTTTTTTCCAATGTATTTTTGACATTCGAAGTGATTTTTTCTCTTTGACGCTATAATTCGAGATAAATACAAGCGTTATCATTTTATACTTGTTATATTACAGTAGTTAACGTTGCCTACAACTGATACAAAAAGCAAATGAGTGCATCGATAATTTTTGTTCAATGTGCCTGGAGGTGAAAGTGATAAAAAGCACTTGAGATTGTAGAATCCGCTAAGATACGAAATAATATCGAAAACATTTAAATAATTTTAGGTGTCAGTCAATGAGAGTGTTATCTTATGTATTTTTTTTAAAAACAGTGTGGAACCATGAATATCTTATGAGGAATTAGATTCGTTAGTGGTATAAGACATAAAAAATCATTCATCGTTGTCGTTGACTGAACCGTTCGTTGTTTTGATTATTTCGGTTACTGCGGTGGACAGAGGGCTTGAAGGTCTAGATAGGTATCTAGACTTACGTATACCTATTATAAAACTCAAGACTAATTTAATCTCTCAAGACTTAGCTAATCTCAGGAGTTAGTAGTTCAAATTGAGCAAAATTTATTGGATTGGATAGGTCATGGTTCACAGAGTTACTTAGGGCACTTATAATGTATTAGGAGTTAAAAACAAAAAAAAAACACTTTTTGTTATATCCATTGCACCAAAAAAAGCTGACATTACAATTTATACGTAAAAATAATAAAAAAAAAACATTTGCGTGCTGTATCCAAACAACGTATTTTACAAAAAAAAAACTTTATAAGCTTAAGAAGCTCTTTTAAAAAAAATAATCGGAATCAGTAGTATGGTGGGCATCTAGTAGTAGTAGGGGTAAAAGGTCGCGAAGAGATTTCAGGGTGACGTCAGTAGGGGCGGGCGAGGTGGCTTTGATGAGCCGAGATGCATCGCAATCTGTGTCGAGCAACAGCGGGATGAGCTCGCGGGTGCTGTGGCTGGTGCTAGCGTTGGCTGCGGCAGCGCACGCGGCCAGCATACTGGCAGTCCTACCGACTAACACTAAGAGCCACTATGCCATGTACGGCAGACTCATTGATGCTCTGGCCAGAAAGAACCACCAGCTGACTGTCATCACCCATTTTACGATGGTATGTATTCAGTGATCAAATAATATAACACAATAACGTCAATTTTGTGCATCTTATCATATTATAACATGTTTTTTATTAATTTTATGTTTAGAAAATTATTTTAAAAAAAAACAAGATAAAGTACACTATTCAATCATTATAAACATAAACTCGGTGGGTAACGGAGTGTCTGAGCACTAGATTTCCAGGATCCTTCTGCCTACTCCTCTTTGTCCGGGATACAGCGAGAAGTTATTAGTATCAGAACATTACAAATATAATATATTATAAAAAAATTAAAAAAGAACCTGGATAATCTCTAATTTAGGAAAATTAAAAATATTAATCACTTATATTTTAAGTGTTAGACATATAGAATCACAGTGAAATTATATTTCCCCCTTTTATGTATGTGATTTTGGTTACACTGATTTTCATAACAGTATCAGATGTGAAAGATGTAAATGGAAAGAAGTAAACAAGTCAATATAAAACGCAAACAGCATAACCCACTATAGTGCAAAAGCGATATCGAGCCGCAATAGCCAAATATAAGGATTCTGTTTTATCCTTTTGAAATACGGTACCCTAAAAATATTTTTTTGTGGTTCCTAATTAAAAATTATGTTACCGAATAGAAGATAATATAAAATCTTAAGTAGCTATATGTAGTCAGTAGTTAGAAAATGGTTAAGTTCTTGATTCATGACATTATTTATTAAAAACTTAAATATGGTTTCTTATCCAACGATGACAGAGATTAGATAAATTTGAACAGTATTTGATCATTTGGAATAGATTTCATGTAAACGCATTGTTTCATTTTTATTAAACATTATATTGAGCGGCAAATGGTTCTTTAGTTAAGTTTAAAAGTAGGAATATTGTCAGAAAAATTTAATAAGCTTAAAACCCAGTGTCCCTAGCAACTCAACAGGTAATGCCTCCAGAATTCAGCAGAAAGTGGGGAACGGAGTGTCTTAACACTGAGTTCCCTCTGCCTACCCTGCTGTGTGCGGGATACAGCGTGAAGCATAAATATTCTCATCATGTCTGGTATCGCATTATGTCTGGTATCGCATTATGTCTGGTATCGCAATGTTAAGTTGCCTCTTAGACATTTTTTTCACCAAGAGTTGTTTTATATTAGGATGACATTAGGGCCAGTATACTGGTTACAGTCTTGTCTTTAATATGATAACGGTAACAACCCAAAACAAAAAGAAAAAAATACAATGTGAACAACACTTATTGTTTGGCACAATATGCGCACATTTGGCGCAATATAAGTCAACAATCTTTAAAATCACGCTGTATCCCGCACACAGCAGGGAAAGATAGGGAACCTAGTGTTAAGACACTCCTCATATACAAGTACTCCCATCTCCTAATATACAGTTATAAAACGGTAATTATAAACGGTAGTTATAAAACAACAGTGCCGTAATAATTTTAAACTATTTGACATAATAAGCGTAGTCATCGATCATCATATACCAGAAAATTATTGATACATTAATTTTAGTACGTGTTAGTGGAAAAGAGATTTCATAAATTAAACCTACTATATTTTTTAGTGCTTTTTTCTCCGTATTTCCAAAATAAAGATTACAATTTCTTGACTTTATACCAGAAGTTAGTAGTATTACATTTTACAATCGGTGGGTGAAAATCGTACAATAGCAATTATAAATACGACCTTTGGCGTCGCTGTGCATCTTATCGTGCGGCACGCGCTTTGCTCCCGACCATATGTCTTGCGTTTCCAATAAACAATTATATCACTAGCAATCACTGTTCATATTATGTTAGTGTTACGTTATCTTATATAATATATTTGTTACAGAAAACCCCACTGTCTAACGTACAAGAAATTAATCTCGCCGGAACTATACCAGAAATAACAAACAACCTGACCACCACGCAGTACAGTTCTCTCAAGCCGGAAGCTATACGAAATTTAGAACAAATCATGAAAGAATGCGTTCATGCATGTGAAGTTGTATCACAAAATCCAGATGTGAAGGCTTTAATAAATTCAACGAAAACATTCGATTTAGTTATAGTAGAAGTTTTTGGCAGTGAATGCTTTTTACCATTTGGAACTAGATTCAAAGCTCCCGTAGTCGGACTACTGTCGAGCGTGCCTTTACCTTGGGTAAATGAACAACTGGGAAATCCAGAAGAAACTGCATATATACCAGCTTACATGATGAGTTTTGGACAGCGAATGAGTTTGTGGGAGCGATTTTTAAATACATTAGGTGTGATGTGGGCTAAGATATATTACAAGCATAAATCACAAATTCCGTCACAAGTAAGTATCATAAAAGTAATAAGTAGTGCTGATGAAGTGACGTAAATTCTAATTTTATTTCTTATATTATTGGTAAATTCTAATTTTATTTCAATTTATTGTACAATTTATAAGGTGATCGCCGATCAACTATTTGGACCTGGTCCTAAGTTGGAAACACTAGCGCAGAACTACAGTTTAATATTAGCTAACAGCCATTACAGTATTAACGAAGTACGACCACTGGTACCTGCGTTAGTGGAGGTTGGCGGCTTACATTTGGATAATTCTCAAACACTGTCGAAGGTATTTATAATTTTTGATGAAGATATATTAAGCTAAAGCAACAATATAATTAATTATATATTATTTACTATGTTTCTTATTTATATGTTGTTTGTAATTTATATATATTGTAAAATATATATAAATAACAGTATAATATACAGGCGTCCCTCGTATAACACGGTACTGTAAAACACGGTACAAGAATTGATACTAATATAACACGATTTCGATATTACACGATACAAGAAATGATATTAATATAACACGATTTTGAAAAATATGCATTTTACATTTCAATTTTTTTGCCGTTCAATAAGCTGTTTCTACTTGTTTTATACTATGTAATTATTATTATTAGTTTTTGAATATATTTTTTGTTCTATTATTTAATTTTTGTATTTTATCATAAAATTGAATTTAATTTATTTTTCTTAGTAAAAACTTCAAGGTAACTTCCTTTTTCATTTATGTAGTACTAGCGGCCCATCCCGACTTCGTTCGGGTCAAAGAGAACGGAGCGCCAAACGCTACAGTCTCTACATACCTCTTTCGCCTCGTCCACTGTCATCAACCTCTTCATACATGCCCTTCGGGGGGTCCCCATGCTTTTTACGTGACCTTCCTCCAGTATATTTGATACTGTGTTTTTTAAGGTAGGTTCGTTCAACGTGCCCAAACCAGCTGAACATGTTCTTCTTCATTTTCACCGTCGCTTCCTCGCTAGTACCTGCCATTCTATGTATCTGTTCATTGCGGATTCGATCAGCGGAACTGACTCCGCATATCCTATGAAGAGATCGCATCTCCACGGCATTCATCTTTCTTTCATTCTTTTTCTGTAATACTCACGTTTCACTGCCGTATAACAACATCGGTACCAACACTGCATTGTGTACGGCCAAACCCGCAGCTGTGCTGACGTTTCGCCGTCTCATCAATGCAGCTAAGGCTCCGTTAACCCTGTATCTTCCATCTCTACTGAACATACTTCTCAAGTATACCACCTCATTCACTTGTTCTAATATCTTACCAATTACACTGACATTGCGTTCCGTCCTCTCTTCGTTTCGTTTAAATATCAGAACCTGTGTTGTTTTATTAAAAGAAAAAAAAAATAAAATGAGTTAAAGCCATTATATTACAATATTTATTTATACACAATATTTTTTGTTTTATTTCCTTTAGGCATCAAAATATATTGGTTTTCACCGCACCCGGATCTAGATAAAGCAACATATAATTGCCCGTGAGCAAAACAGCATTCCCTTAAATCAATCCCAATATGCTTGAAAGTTTGTCCCTGCGCTTGATTGATTGTGACGGCAAATGATGTTCTAACTGGAAATTGCGTTCTAACTGGATTTTTTAAAACTAAAAGGCAAATCTGTTGGAATGGGAATTCGTGGAATCAGAACTCTTTGCCCAATGGCTGATCCAGTCAAAATTACGGCCCCTATGACATTACTTCGCAAAAATTTCACTTGCAATCTAGTGCCGTTGCATAAACTTGGTGGGTGTAGATTTCGCAAACAAATTATTGGCGTGCCGATTTTTAATTTCAATAAATGGGGAGGTAGCCCGCACGGATTCAAAGAATTTAAAAATTCTTGAGGGTAATGAATCGCATCTTCTTGTTCCACAACAGCATCAATGGAAACATAATTGATGCTGTCACCTGGTAATTTAGCTATCATTTTTTCATTGATGGCGTCAACGTTTGAATTTTTCGCAGCTAAAATTGCCCTCTCACACATCCAGTGATGATTTTTTTGGTGTGTATTGGCTATATTTTGGTACAGTTTTAATATTAGGTCTTCAATATTTGTCACAATTCTACTAAGGTCTTTATCTAAGGAATTTTTTTGTCGTCTGATTCAGGTACTTTCCCTTCCCCGATTAATAAAAGTTTTTTTTTCAAAATCTGAGGTGCCTCCAGCGTGATAACTCCTCATGTTAGTAGAAAGCTTTAGAAATTCTATAGATTTCCATAATGGGGATGACTTCAAACATGACTTGATAATATCTGCTCTAGTTCCCGTAACTATTACAGGCAATGTTTGTCTAAACTCCACCCATAGCTTTATTTGAAATTCGTAGCGACCTCTGTGTTCATTAGGATGTTTTAAATCAGCATGAATAATTAATTTCAAGTCCTGTAATGGTCTATTTTCAAGATTATATTTAAAACTTTGAACATAACTATTATAATCGTGTAGCTCTTTTTGCAATGGATTAATGAGATCAGTTCGAAAATTTGGATTAATATTAGTACGCAAAGCTAGCTGATCAGCTAGTGAAACGAAATATATTTGCAAAAACTCAGATTTCTCACCTTCAGCAGGAAGTAAGTTTCATATCAAGTGGTAAACCTGTCCTTGTATTTTAAAGGTTGGCATAAAATTTCCCTCATGAATTTCTGTCGCACCAAATAAAGTCATTTGGAATAGAGTATTGTAATGCCTTGTATGATTTAAAAAATGTTTTGAACGTGGATGAGTACCGAATAATAATTCTTTCAAAACTGGTGTCGGTTCCGGAATTTTAGGAATATCTACTTTACCGTTGCTGCAACATAAACCAGGCGCTTCAGTTTTCCATTTCTGTGCTTGACAATTGTTGCAAAAATGATTCATTCTACCAATTTTAACATCGTCTAGCGTAGAATAATTAAGATTAGGGTCGTAGGCGAAGGCTGCATTTAACAGATTAGTTTGCCTATGTAATCTCGTAGCTGCTGCTCGTGTGGTTTGATTTATCAACCGCTGCGAACGTTCAGCGCATGTTTCATGAGCACGCCTTGCAGTAGTTCTTGCGTTTTGGCTATGACGTTCAGATCGGTTAACACTTGACTCTCGGGCACGATTATTAGACGTCCTCGTATCTTGTTCAGCCAAACGTCGGGAGCGCTCAACGCTAGTCTCTTGTCCACGGCTATTAGAAGTCCGTGCACTCTGATCAGCCACACGTTGGGAGTATTCAACGCTCGTCTCTTGAGAGCGGTTATTAGAAGTCCGTGCATTCCTAATCAGCCAAACGTAGGGAGTATTCAATGCTCATCTCTTGAGTTCGCTTATTAGATGTCCGTGCATTCTGATCAGCTAAACGTTGGGAACGTTCATCTTCACTTTCATTGCTCCGAATGAGCTTTAGACGTTTCGCTGTGGCAGAATGCCGAGAAAGGTGAGATTTCCTTCCAGGCATCGCGAACTACACAACCTATTTATTTATTATAATATTGTGAAAGATTATATATAACTTTTTAGCAAAAGTCCAAAAAATCTGCACGTATTAAACGAATGAATAAAAATGCGACAAATTAAGACAACTGTCAAATATGAAAAATATAAACAAAGGTTTTATTTTAAAAAAACTTAACTTTAAAAAAGACTTTATTTGAAGACTTTATACTGTTAAAAGTATAAAAAAGACGATATTATTATTATTTTTAAATAAGTATTTGTGAAATTATTATCGATCAAACAAAAATACAAACGTATTGCACAAAATCTTTTAAATTATTATAGAAACTGTTACTGTTTATTATTTAAAAAAAGTATTATTTATTATTTTATTATGAGCGAAACGGCATTTTTACTATATTGAATTTACGATATATTATAATCTATACATTTAAATATCAACTAATTAACTTGTTTAATAATTGAAATGGTAAAAGATACAACAAATATAATTATAGGTTACTATCTATTTTAATATAATAATATATAAACAAAAATAATATAAAATCTTAACAGATCAATCTCATTTATTGTATACTATATTTACACAAATAAAAAAATAAATAGCACTGCAATAACACTGTAAAATCGAAATCTAACTTAGAAAAATAAGTATTTAATTATATTTTGACCAAATCAGAAAACAACCACCAACAAATTAATTATTAGTTTTATTTTTACCAAACGAAACATAAGAACACAACGACGACGAAGAGTAGAGTACAAATCATTAATTATGGATATCATTAAATAGGAATAAAATCTAATCTATACTAATATAATAAAGCGAAAGAGTTGCGGCCGTAAACAGAGCGTTGAATTATTTTGATTTTACATTTTCAAAAAGTATACGTCCAAATTATATGCTTTAAAAGCCGAAGATTATCTTCATTAAATGTCCTTGATGATGAAATACCTTTCGATTATAAATTTTTAATATAACTGTGTTTGAATATAAATGTCTTTTCAATAGTATAGATAACATTAAATAAAAAGTAGTGGGCAATGTCGCGCAGGACCAAACTTTACACCACACCAAGAAAAGAAGAAGAGAACTAAAGTGTAGCTTAAATTAATTATAAACAGCAAAATAATTACATAAAAATTAACAATAGTTCGAAAATGTATGAAAATTTATAAAACCGTCAACGTCTGCCCATTCACGTCGGTCATACTATGCCGCCCGTAGGCTAGGTCATTTCGAATCAGTGACATCTCCATAATTATATATTAGAATGTTATACAGTAAACTATAATTTCAATCTAGATAAAATGCTAAAAGTGACTATTATATTTATTTTTATAAGGATGAATATCAAAATATAAGTTCATTTTGGGTGACGTTTTCTTAAAACAACAAACAAACTTTGCAAACCGTTGCTTAGCAACGACGGTTGTTATTAACATGGCAGAATAAATTGCATGTCAAATTAGAAAGTATTTTAATTTATTAGTACATATGTGTAATGTAATGTTATATAGCCTATAGCACTTCTGAAGAATGCAGCTTTCATACAAAACAAAAACAAAGTAAATCGCACCAGTAGATCTTAGCGTTCAAACAAACAAACAAACTCTTCCGCTTTATTATATTAGTATAGATAGTAGATTTGGGACGAAATTTCAGCTATCATAAAATTTTACACCTTAAGATTTGATTTCGATATAACACGGTACACATTACCTTTATTTATATTATTTAAAAGTTTCGTATAACACGGTTTCGATATAATACAAGACAAGGTCTCGATACTACACGGTGTACAGTATGGTATACCTGGTTTCGTATAACACGGTTTCGATATAGCACGGTACGTATATCGTGTTATACGAGGGATGCCTGTACTTAATTATTTAGATTTTCCTAGTGTGATATTAAAATGAATGTGGTTTTGAGTTTCCCTGCCTTAATTTGGACGAAAAGTTAAGAATTGTGTGTTGAGTGCAGAAAATCCAAAGAAATCCCAATTTACAAAATGTAGAGTTTAACTTAAGCATTGTTATTTCATTGATAGATGTGTCTATTTTATCTAATAACCTAAATTAAATTCAGGCTTCCGTCTATCTCGTAGTCATTATGTCTCTTGGACCTAAGACCTTACCAAATTGATAAATAAACATATTTATTTTAGTTACTAGCGACCCGCTCGCGGCTTCGTTCGCTATAGTTACACAATTTTTTATTTACTAATCTGAATTACTTTCGTTTTCTAATAACATTATCACTTTAAAATATCGATACATCGAAAATTTAAATTTCAGTCAATTCAATAAATAAATTGAAGCAATTTTGTCCAACCAAGTACTTTATATAGATATACTTTTTTTTAAATGAAATAAACACTACATCTTAAGTGTTGTGCGATTGTTAACGCTAACCTCAGAAACTGCTTAACCTAGTTAAAAGGAGTTTTTACCATTGTATTGAGACAAACTTTTCTTAACAAGTATTTTTTTTTATTTCAATTGGTTTATAAACAAACGAATTGCAAGTGATTCTATTGCTACAAAAGAGGTGTATTATTGTATTTCAGTGATTGTTGTCAAGTTTTTCAAATAATTTTAACGAATTATTAACCATTTTAATAATATACAAATTTCACAGGATTTAAAATCATTTTTGGACAATGCCCATGAAGGTGTTATTTATTGGAGTTTCGGTTCCATGTCACGCATTGAAACTATTCCGAGTAAAAAGCTTGCGCAAATATTTAGCGTTATTTCCGAACTATCTCAAATGGTGCTAGTACGGATGAACCGGCAAATGCTCGCACGCAACCTGACGGTTCCTGACAATGTTTACACTATGAACTGGATACCTCAATATAAAACTTTATGTAAGTAATATTTTTATAGTTTGCTAACGTAGACCAAATTATTCTCAGCTTCCATCTTTCATTATATCTTAGCATTCAATAACTGATTATTATTACTTTTGGATCACCCTACCTATACAGTGCAATCTCGATTTAACGATACATCTTTCCTTCTCAACCTTGTCAGTTGTCAGCGTATAGTTATTAGAAACCTTCCTCCTAATGGTGGCGTTATTTTTATTTTCAAAGAACTGTTCATGGCGTAGAATATACTAAGAAGCGATTATTCTCTTAAGGACTTACATCATTTGTGATAAACTAAACTTGCAGCGTATGTTACTTTAATAAAAAAATAATCTTCTACCAATATACGTTATTTACAAAACAAATTTAATGTTTACAGGTCACCCCAATGTTAAACTATTTATTTCACACGGAGGCTTATTGGGGACTCAAGAGGCCGTGGCGTGCGGAGTGCCCACTCTAATGGTGCCATTGTACGCAGACCAGGCCTTAAACGCGCGCGCCATGACTGATCGCAACGTCGCAAGGATAATTTCTTTAAAGGATTCTACGACTCAAACTTGGAAGGAAGCTTTTCAGGACTTACTAACAAATGATAGGTAAAGATATATTCGTTCCTAACAGTTAAAAAGGTCATATGAGTCCTAGATTTAAAATTTTGATTTAATATATTTCTAAGCAAATAAATAAGACTGAATTATTGATAACCTTATTTGTAGTAAAAAAAAATGTTTTTTTAAGATAAATGGTTCATTTGCAGTTATCTTTGCGAAACAGACTTAATTATGTGGTGATAACTTCTTTGACATTCAATAAAAATGCAAGTTTAACTAACTTGCATAATATGAATTTTTAATTAAAAATCATGTTTTGCAGGTATAAAGAGAATGCTCTTAAATTAAGAGATATTTTTCTCGATCGACCCATGCCACCTTTGGACACTGGAGTGTACTGGATAGAATATGTATTAAGGCATAAAGGAGCTGCTCACATGAGATCACCAGCACTAGACTTATCATATACACAATATCTCCTACTTGATTTAGGAGCACTTAGTATAGTTATAACATCTTTGACCATATATATACTTCACAAACTTTTTAGATATCTTTGCACTCGGTATATTCGATGGTGGCCCAAAGAAATTGTTTTAGAAAAAAGGTTATTTAGAATAAATATTAGTCTATTCCATTGTTTTTTATGGATATATAAAGTAAAAACAAAACTAATGTGACATACAAAAGTTTGTATGCAATTTATTGTTTAATTTTAAATGTATTAGTTGTTCTGTAAATAGTATGTAAGATATTTATTATTCTTCCCTGTGCCATGTTGAATAATGTAAGTATAGGATGTTTTAAGCTATGACAGAAATAATATATGCAACATGTTTGATGTGTATGTATATATTGTATACATCACAGCTCCCTAACATTGGGATCTATGAGCCCTAAAGAAGTGCTCAAACTTGATCATTAAAGATTTTTGTTATTAAATGTTTATTATTTAAAATAGATTACTACTCTTAATTTATTAAAAATAATTCATCTATCTTAACATTATAAAATTGAAACTTGTTTTATTGAATGTTTTAGTCTCAGAAAATACTACTTTGAATCGAAAAAATCATTTTGTGTTGGATAATCTATTATTATAGAGAAAGGTTATATTTCATTATATTTCTAGAGAAAGGCTATATTTTATTATATTAATATTTGTTTAGCTTCAACCTCTATATGGGATATTTTATTTAATTTAACAGAAGAGTTATTAAAAAATTAAGTCCTCCCACATGTAGCAGGGTAGGCAGAGTGAACATGTGGAACTAGTGTTAAGACAATCTGTTCATATTAAGACACTTCTGTACCTCATTTTCCACCGAATTCTCTAGGCATTGCAAGTTGTGTGGTGAAGTTCAATGCCCACTAAGAATTAAGGAATGAGGTGTTCCCCATTCCTTAATGTTGACACTCTGTTGAGTGTCTTAGCACTTTGGTCCACTCTGCATACCATACTCAATGTAAGATACACTATAAAGCATTTAATGTAAAACTTGAAGAGCTTACCAATACAGAACAGGATCTCCAAAATCCATGTCAAATCTAAAATGTGAGAACGCTTGCATCTTGTCATTTTTGTCTTTGGCAATAAGATACCATGCTGAATCATCTGTCATCTCTTCAATTTTGCGCTCTCTGTTCCATCCCCAAACACAAGTTTCATATCTACAAATAAATAGATTCACTTAATTGTTTACTATTACATAATAAACCTTTACCCTAATGCAGTAGTGGCTTACATGATATATATTACTATTAAGAAGATCAGACTACCAGAGTTTGAAGAAACTCTACTCACTGTACTAGTAGTACTGTATGACAGTAGGATAGTGTTACTTGTATGTTAGTTTTCTGCCTTCATACATTATATTATGTAAAAGATTTGAATGCTACCACTTTATTAGTTTAAGCTCATTAGTGATTACTAGGTCTGGAGCAGACTTTGCTCTGGTGTCGGGACAAAGGGCAACTCTGAGTTCTGCGTTAACTCTGTTACCCACTTTACTCCCAATTTATGAAATATTGTAAGTTGAGTGACGGAATTCAACATTACTTAGTCTTGTTCCCAGGGCTAGGAAATTTAAAAAAATCTTTCCCCTGAGTGGGAATCTAATTTACAACTGTAAAAAAGTTGATATGTTAGTGCATAATATTTTTAATAATTTAATATTAATAATCTCATATATAAGACATTGGTTAAGCTTTCTAACTATTGTTAAAGTACTTGGACTATGACGAATCAACATTATGACATAGTTTGTTTTGGAAATATAAGCTAAATTCACCTTTAAACAGTATTGTTTTATATATACTTACAATTTTTTCATATTTCTCTCTGTTAGATCTATAGCCCATTGCAAAACATTCTTATCCAATTCGGTGACCTTTTGTATATAGATATCTATTTCTAAGTCTTTATTCCTGTAAACTAAAAGTTCTTTACATATAGGAGCCAAGTCTTTTAATTTGTTTGCTGAAGTAACAAATGACATTCCGTCTGCTATACGATGTTGTTCTAGTTTTCTTGCTTGGCGTTTTTCTTTACTTTTATTTGCTGAAGCTACTGTTTTTTTCTAAAACAATATAAATACAAATGTTAGAATTGTTTGTTCACTAAAGGATCTTTTTTTTTCAATTTCTGTCATTGTAAGCAAACATAATATAGTATTTATTAAATTAAAAATATTCTTTATTCAAATAGGCAATTATTATAAGCACTTTTGAATCGTCGAATGAACATATGCACAAAAAGCTACCACCGGTTCGGAAGGCAGTTCTGCTGAGAAGAGCCGGCAAGAAACTCAACAGTTGCTCTTTTCAAAATCAATGGTACAACCTATAAACATTAGCTGGCAGCTATCCTGCATTACATTCAATAGACATTAATTCCATACATGCTTATCCTCTAAATATTCTTGAACAGTGTAATACGCTTTACTTGTTAGAATTTTTTTTACAAATATTTTAAATTTTGGTAGTGGCCAACTAAGAATACACTGCGGAATTTTATAATATACACGATATATATTATGTTAATACTTACTCCCATTTTGTATTATTTAATATATTTGTCGATTTCAATTAAAATTAATGTAATTGAATTAAAAATGAACTAGTGTTAAACGTAAATAAATAACTGGCGGGAACGTTTTACAGTAAACGATGCCACCGTTAGAAATAAGTAACACAAGGTTAGTTGTTTTGTACCACAATACGTAAAGTGCGTAATGTTTAGATTTTTCTTATTGGTTTCAGAATTATTATTCTACCAATAGCAAGGCAAATTGTGTGACATACATTTTATATAAAATAAATCGTAAACGAAAACATCATATTAGCATAAACTTGAGTTGACATATAGTTAGCGTTTAGAAAAAGTACTGATACGTTAAATTAAATAAAATTTAAAAATATGATTTCTTTTTATAAAAATAAAATAATTAATGATTCTTATAAAGAGTGGTATGTTAAAAATAAAATCATATAACGAGAAACATCTTATTTTTGAACGGAAAGCCCGGGAAACTTAAAATATTAAAAAATATATTTCATGGATTGGATTCAAAATTCTATGCACATTTTTCAAAAAAAATGTTTAAAAAATATTAGACTATTTTAATACACTATTTTGCTTCGCTTTCAAAAACTGAAATTTCTGTGCATTTTTATTATAATATCGTATGTTGCTAATGTAATGATTATTAGATTTGCGCAGACATTTTGGCGCATTTCCAATTTTATGCTTGTCACATTTTTCTGGGAGAGGGCTATAGGTAGCTATTAGATAAGAAAAGAGGGTTGTTTATCTTTTATTTTGTGCTAATTAATATTTAAAAATATGAAGCACGTAGAGCTATCGCAAACTGGTGATTTAATGCCTACATTAGGATTAGGAACATGGCAGGTTAGTTTTTCAAGAACATGTTTTCTACGAAAATTTAAAATGTTTCCATCAATAAATAATTAATCTTTTAGGCTTCACCAGAAGTGATAGAATCTATTGTATATAAAGCTCTAGACTTAGGATATAGACATATTGACACAGCCTTCAATTATAATAACGAAGAAGCTATTGGTAATGCAATAAAGAAATGGATAAATGATGGAAAAGGTACAAGGAAAGATTTATTCATTACTACAAAGGCAAGTAATTTCATTTAAATATTTTTGTTCCATTTTCTCCTAAAAAAATAAATGAGCAATGTCACAAACAGACAATTGTTGGGTTTTAAATGTTATCTTATTTAAACATGATAAAATCCAAATAAAAATGTTGTATGTTAAAAGTCAGTGGCGTAGCTAGGGTATTTGCTGCCTGGTGCGGCCTAGGACTTGATGCCCTCTAAAAAAAAAAGGAGATTCAAAGTGTCTTCTACTGTCATGCACATCAAGCGTCAGACACTACAATGTGACATTGGCTACTTTTAAAAAAAAAATATCGTTAACTTTGATGCCCCTTTTCTTTTGATGCCCGGTGGGACCGCACCACTCGCATCCCCCTAGCTACGCCACTGTTAAAAGTATATTTATTTAATAATATACGACATTTCATATTAATTCATATTTATCGAATTACTTTTAATTAAACTATATAAGATTTTGTTTTAGTCAAAGGTTGCATTGTTATACACTTATGATAATTATGTTTGCTGAGGCTATCGTATCAAGCTGAAAGTAATACCACGTTTTTTTTTCAGCTCCCTCACGTTGGTAATCGAGCGTCCGATGTAAGGAAGTTTTTAGATCTTCAATTAAAACGGTTGCAAACTGATTACGTGGATTTGTATTTAATCCATGTACCTTTCGGTTTTCACTGCGACGCCGAGACTCTTACGCCGGTGGTAAAGAGTTCGGGGGAGTATGACTTGGATATGGAAACAGATCATATTAGTACATGGAAGGTCGTTATATTTTGTTTTTTTATTATAGCATGCTTCAATTCTAGCTAGTTGAGATCCTAACAATATATAAAATACAACATTTATATTGAGGCCAGTAATGGCGCAGGAGCACAAGCGTGTGACTGTAAACGCTACAAGTCGTGGATTCGATTCCCATTCGAGGAAATTAAATATTTTAATTTCTTTGCTCTGGTGTCCTGACAAAGTTCGGCGTTGAGTTTCGCTACCCAACACGCAATGCTTCTAGAATTCGGTGGTAAATTGAGAGTGAAGTATCTTAACACCAGGCTCCCTATGCCTACCCTGCTACATGCGGGAGGACTTCACTTTTCAATTACTTTTCTGTCAAATTAAATAAAATATCCCACAGTCCTCTATTTTCTCATTCATCAAACACATTACATAAATACATAATATAACATTGATATCTAAATATACATACATATTGATATAATATATATATAAAAAATAATAATAACAGGTAATGGAAGAATGTCAAAAAGCTGGACAGATCCGTAACTTAGGTTTGTCTAACTTTAACGAGGACCAAATAGCAAAAATTATCAAATCCGCTACCACCGTGCCTCAGGTATTGCAAGTCGAGCTTCACGCGTACTTCCAACAAGTGGAATTGAGAAAGTTTTGTTCTGAATACGATATAACAGTGACTGCGTACGCGCCACTCGGTAGCCCCGGCGCTAAGGAACATTTTGTCAACAAATATAATTATAGGTAAAGTTAGTTTATAAAATTAATTATTAGTAAATATTGAAACATTTCTAATGAGAAATGTGAAGGTCCATATCCGTAAATTAAATAACACTAAACTTTTTTACCGTCCCCTAGTAAGTACTTGTCACATATACTAACTCTTAAGTAATGCAGTAGTAGGTACTTTATTACCTATATAAGATAAAATTGCAGTTTCGACGTTGTTTGTATATTATATTTAGATCTCTCATTCCTCCCTATTAACGTGTGACGTATTTTCCAGGGATGCTTATCTTTAGTTATAAACTGATCTGATGATGTATAAAAATTTGGGGTGGACAGAGTCGAAACACTCCCATTTCCTACAATTGATAGGCCCATTAATATAGAATTGGCAAATAATATCTTTTCTTATTTTAATACCGAAGTCTATATTGCCTTGACTGTTGATCATCTAGAAAATGCTATAACGATAGTAATATAATTTTTGATGTTGGATTATTATATTTGAGATTATATTGTTTGTGTTTTAGCCCGGATGCATTTCCAGATTTATTGGGACATCCGGAAGTAAATGAAATAGCTAATAACCATAACAAGACTCCTGCGCAGGTTCTGTTACGCTATTTGGTGGAACAAAAAATAATGGTGATACCCAAAAGCACTAGTGAGAATAGACTAAAGGTAAAGAAAAGTTTTATTTTTTTATCTTTTAATTGATTTTATTAGCGCATTCTAAGAATTTGGTAACCTGTTAATTTGCATTCTACTTAAATATACAGATAATAAAATTATTTTGATATAATTTATGTTAAATTAACAATCTTTCTTAAAGAAATTCATGTTCATAAGTAAAGGTATTTATAATTATTGGTAAAGGTACGTAACAAAAATACTTACACATTTTTTAATATTTTTTCAGCCTCACGTCGTATCCCGCATTTAGTGGGGTAGGCTGAGGCTTAAGTCACTCTATTCTTCATTTTCCGCTCGAGACATTGCGTATCGAATGGCGGAACACAACGTCGCGCATTATCTTCTTACCAGAGAGAGGAAATGAAATTAATAAATTCCCCGTAGTCGGAATGGAACCAACAGTTGTTGCATTACATAGAGTAGTGTAATTAGTAATTTTTGTGAGTATTCTTTTTTTACAGGAAAATGCTGACTTATACGATTTTGAACTTGCTCCTACAGAGTTCAATAGATTACAAAAAATGGATAGAGGTGAAGAAGGAAGGATTTTCAACTTTTTGTTCTGGAAAGGAGTAGAAAATCATCCCGAATATCCTTTTAAGCATTTAGTTTCTCCTATATAATTTATTACATTATATTAATTTAAAATATATATTTATTTGTTTGCAAATTATCCCTTATATTGTTTTCCATATATTTTTCACTGCCACCAAGCACATGTTATTTAAAAAAAACTATTAACGGCAGTTTAAATTCTAGTCAAACGCTACCTACTTACTTACATATAAAATATAGTCATATTTTTTTGTTTATTAATTTATTTGTCTTCTTTGCGATTGTTTTTAGATATAACTTTTATTTTTGTAAAAACAGCGCGTCATTATTTCCTATGTAAGTTTCTTGCAAAGAAAGGCAACTGATATTGTCAGTGATGTTTCTAGTTAAAAAACCTACGAATTCTAGGGTTAAAAGTTATGTGATAAAAAAAGTTATTAGCTTCCACGTATGACGTAATAAGATTTTAAAAAAATCTACCAATAGTTTTGGGATCACTCTAGTAACAAAGACAAAGAACGGCGTTGAGTTCCGCCACTCAACGCGCAATGTCTCTAAAATTGGACACAGTGTGGACAACGAAATGTCTTAGCACTAGGTTCTCTCTGCCTAAAAAGAATTGAAGTGTATTGTAGTAAATTAGAAATACACTCATATTTTTAGTAGTTACTTCATGCTAGCTCTTAATTATTAAACGCTTAGTAAACCATTCCTATGACTCAAAAAGCAAATGTGATAGTCATCATTATTTTTTCATAATTGTAGTTGAATATCATAAATAAAAAGATAAAAAAGCCATTTGTTTCATTTTATTTCCTTGAAAATACATTATTATGTCATAAAGTTTGTTTTTAACAAGATTCTTTACTTTTTTTAAAGAAAAAAACTAGGAAAGAATTAAATATTATTTAGAGAATAATTAATCTTGCAACTAGTTTTTTTTTTGGTGGGAATGTTTTGGCAAAATCGAATTGAGTGATAACAAAAATTAATATCCGTGAATAGGATGGTAAGTAGATTTGCAGGCATCATTTTTTACAACATATTTAGCTCTGCAGTTGTTAAAAAAATAACAAGTTTCAATTGCGCAGAAAAACTGATTTCGACTTAGTCATTCATTACTAACATAAACTTACACTGGTCACTAAGGATTTGAAGGTGAAAGCCTCAAAAAGAAAGTATAACTGAGCTTCTAGGTGCTTTATGTGGCAAATTCCGAGCATATCGTTAAAAGCGGAACTCATCAATTTTGAGTCCTCTCAAAGGCTGCACTTGGCAACTTTAGATAGTCCTCGCCATTACGTACAGCATGTAATCTAAATAATGACATCTTGACATCTAAATAATGACATCTTGGTCTATACAGCAAAAGAGAAAGCCGATATTCTGGCCGCTCTCTTTGCGTTTAACTATGGATGACCGAGGAACAACGCCGCCGACCATCCTGCGGTGCCAGAGCTTAATGCCTGAAGTAAGATTCTGCTAAAACACTGTAGATGAGCTCTTTTTTCTATTCTTCTCTTTTTCTCTGGGCTGATGCACTCCAGCATCAGCTTGAACCGTTTAATCGCATACAAATTAGAGCCTTTCGAATCGATGGTGACCGATTGATCTGTAAGAGCCTTGACACTGCGTAGGAACGTCTCCTCGCTGTACGTTCTCTAACGCATTTACCGTGACGGGTGTTATTAATCATAACTGATTAAAAAAAATGATGTATGCAAGTTAACTTATCAACTTATCCACGCATAGTTTAGATAAAAACACTAATAAACACATAAAAAATTAGACGTAAAATTCTAGAAACTTCTAAGAAAGTCTATATAGCATTTTCCTTTGCAAGCGATGCTGTAGCTCGCCCCGTCTTATCATTGTATGTATGACTTTAAGTATTGCCCTCTCAGGATATTTCTGTTTTAAGAAGTCTTGTATGATGGTCTGTTCTGATACTTGAGAGCCGACAGCGAACCTGCGCTTCAATTGCTTCTCTACACGAGACAGCATCTCGTGATCCTCTTCAGTGGTGAATCCTTCTGCTCCTATAGAATTTAAAAAATGCGATGAGTTTAAAATGTAATGCATTAATAATACCTTATTATATGTAGTTTACAAGTAGTAACTATACACCACTACTTCTAGTGCACTAGGTTAGAGTTTTGGTAGAAGTAAAAAATTACTTCAGGTTAAGCTCTACGTTAAATCTCGCATATAGTAGGCAGAATGGACCTAGTGTTAAGACACTCAGTTTCCACTGCGTGCTGTGTAGCAAGGCTTAATGTTGCGTTTAGTCAGTCTTTTTAATCCACTGTGCCGGGTAGGAATGGAACCCACAACCGTCGCGTTAACATAGTCAGATACTGTGCCATTATACCACGACCGCCCTCTAAAAGTACCTATATAATTTTAAGTGAAAATAAAAATGATGAAATACTAACCAGCCAAACTACCAGTCATGGCAGCATCAAGCGTAGAAACTTGGAACAAGCGTAGCGCCTCCGTGACGTGCGCTTCCGTTGCAAACGGCTGCAACTGCATCTTAGCCAACGATTCGGATATACGGATAATTGCTTCTAGCTGCCTGTAAAATTTTAAACATATATTTTTAAATCATAAACGAATTTTGAAATTGGAATTGCGTATGACTCTAGACCTCACGCTTGGCAATATGCTTTATTAGTGTAAGTAGGAGTCTGCTCGTTCAGTTTCGTTGTCAATCATTTGTTAAGTACATAGATAAAAGGTAAAACACGTGTGTTTTTTTGTCTGGAATAATGAATTTTTCGAATCAATAAATTTTACCTGACAGTTATAGGTATGGGCAGTCGTTTATCAGCCTGCCTCTCCTGCAAAGAGGCCCCGGACCGCATCAGCACGTATCGGGCGGCTAGGCGCTCGGCAGCAGAGGCGGAGAGGCGCGGCCCGCAGCGCGCCTTGCAGTACGCCGCATAGCGCCGCACCAGCGCCAGGGGGAGCTCCCCGGCCGTATCCCGCTCCGGCATGGAACCCCCCATGTGCACTGATATTATGTGTTTCGCCAATGTCTGTCAATTATGTATATAAAGGTTATTTTAAATTAAAAGTATATAAGTTATTTATGTTACTTAGGTGGTAAACAAATATAATACGTATATATAGAAAAAAATAACATTCAATTGAAGCTATCGTAATGCTGACAATTGTTTCAACTTTGTACACTATAGTGTCAATTGAATACGATTTTTCTGATGCCTGACCGTAAACGCTTTTACGGTGGAAACCAGACTAAACAATTGATGAATGATGAATAACACAAAAATAAATTACTCACAATATCTCTATTTTGATCGTGTTCATCTTTCACAATAAAGATCATATCAAATCTTGAGAGGATAGTAGGCATGAAGTCAATGTTGTCCTCCGCCTTGGTGTCATCCCACCTTCCGAAGACTGAATTGGCGGCGGCTAGCACTGAACAGCGTGAGTTCAATGTTGTTGTTATTCCAGCCTATAAACAAAACAAATATAATGATTTTGACATTTTATTTTAAAGGGGACTAAGGGGATCTAGAAAGTTGAACCGAGAATGGGGAATGCTTTAGCACTAAGTTTTTTTAGCCTACAATGTTGTATATGGTTTACAGTATAAAACTAATAAATAAAACAATGATTTCATTGATTTTTTATGAAAAATGAGTAAAACATATCAATATGTCCTCAAATATTTAAATTAAAAAAAAACAAATATGGCATTATTGCACTAAATTAGTAAAAAGTATTTTCGTCTACCTTCGCAATAGAAATGGTCTGCTGCTCCATAGCCTCGTGTATAGCAACCCGGTCGTCCTCCCTCATCTTGTCGAACTCATCGATGCATACTACGCCGCCGTCAGCTAGGACCATCGCACNAGGGGATCTAGAAAGTTGAACTGAGAATGGGGAATGCTTTAGCACTAAGTTCTTTTAGCCTACAATGTCGTATATGGTTTACAGTATAAAACTAATAAATAAAACAATGATTTAATTGATTTTTTTTATGAAAAATGAGTAAAACATATCAATATGTCCTCAAATATTTAAATTTAAAAAAAACAAATATGGCATTATTGCACTAAATTAGTAAAAAGTATTTTCGTCTACCTTCGCAATAGAAATGGTCTGCTGCTCCATAGCCTCGTGTATAGCAACCCGGTCGTCCTCTCTCATCTTGTCGAACTCATCGATGCATACTACGCCGCCGTCAGCTAGGACCATCGCACCACCCTCCATTACGAAATTGCGCTGTAATTTATAATACATATTTACATATTATTAAATAGGAGCCGTAGGGGCGTACCGTCTGACTAAACGAGGAGCCTTACCTTAGAGGCCTTAATGTGGAATGCAGTGTCTTGATACTAAGTTCGCAGGTTCGCTCTACCTATCCTGTTAAGTGCGAGATGCAGCGTGAAGATAAAAAAACATTTTGGGAATTGGGTTACTGGATCAGATTATAGTCATTGCAAACTCATTTTTTTTTATAAACGTGGCCGTTATGAGTTGGATTTCGAATAAATAATTTTCATTTCCTAGTTTTGAATAAATGGGACAGTTACTCCCGTCATCCACACGCAAGGTCTCGAAAATTCGGCGGAAAGTGAAAATCAGAGTGCCTTAACACTAAGTTACCTCTGTTTACCGCAACATTTGGAATACACTATACAAGTAAAAAAATAAACAAATACATATACATACACTGCCTGGGTCTCTAATAACGGAAGCAGTGAGACCAGCTGCACTGGATCCCTTCCCTGAAGTGTACACTCCGACTGGAGCAACCTTTTCCACAAACTTCAGGAGCTGAGACTTGGCTGTACCAGGATCTCCTAGCAGCAGGATATTGATATCTCCTCTCCGTGTCAGACCATCCGGTAAACGTTTTCTCGACCCTAGTTGTAAAATATTTAAATTTTAATACAATTAAAGTGTGTAAAATTAAACTCCACATTAAGGATAGAAAAATGTTCCATTAACAAGATTCTCTACTGTCAGATGATTATTCTAAGCAATAATATTCAGGTAGAAATAATATGAATACATACAAACCTCCAAACAATAAACACGCAATGGCTTTCTTCATATCAACAGCACCAAACACACTAGGTGCTATGGATTTCGACAGTCTCTCATAGATATCTGGTGATGCGGCAAGTCTCCTGAACTGTTCCTCCTCGTCGGACGTGAAAGGGCTCAGTCCACCCGTGACTCCCTCATCAGCCGTCAGTCCTACTGCTCTTAGGTATGAGGAACGGACGCCTACGGAACCTTTATCACGGTTGTCCCTCTGTTAAGTGATATTTCATTGAATAAATATGGTATTTTTGGTCTTCTTCATTTATGTATGTATTTAAATTTTACTTTAAACTTGACTTCACATAGCAGTGTGAGGGAACGTAGCATGAAAATACATCGTTCTGCATGCAAACACGCTAGACCAAGCGCGGCATTGAGTTCAGAACACTACGTTTTCCCGTGAATACCCTGTCATATGTGGGACACATCGTGAAGCGAAAAAAAACGAATTACTTACCCCAGCTTTAGCAATTTTTTTAATAGAGTATATGCCCAACACTGTAACTCTTGCTCCGGGGGCCACTCTTTCACAGAGCATGCGTTCACAGTACACTGTGAGATGTCTCGGCATTTCTCCTTGAGGTATATTTTCTGGTGCTTCTTGTAGTTTGAGGACCTTGTGTATGTGAAATACATTAATATTTTTAAAGCGTTATTTCACATTAAGGTCCGTATTTATAAACCACTCTCTAGTTTGAGAACATTGTCAATAATCTTCAGAAGCAAAGCCAACAAGATAGCAGAAATTTGTGTAAATCTTTCTATAAAAATGCTAGCAAGATAAATAACTTTTAAAAAGTATATAAAAAATTTCGACATATTGTACACCTTAGTGAATAGAACACTTGAATGGTTTCAAAGGAGATCAGATTTAAGTCCCACTGCATCCAATTTTATAAAAAATATTGATTAATATTAATATTGTTACACAAATAACAATAAAGCTTGCAAATTTTTATATGTATTTATTTTTATTAAGCTGTACCTGATAGTCTATGCATTTGCATTTGTCTGGTATAATAAAGTAAGGATCGAGAGGACATTTTGGCCTTCCTGCTTGTTCTCTGAAAAGATTTAAGAATAAGTAATTAACAAATAGCTTACTCAGATATTAAACTTGTTAAGTTGAAGCAAATAAATATCTGTCAAAAGATAGTAAAATTTATACCTTATATTACCAATATTACATTTATTTTTATTTCAACACTTCATTGTAAATAAATAAATTGTAAAAATATTTTTTTCTCTATTTCAGGGAACTTCAAACCTGCATATCTGATTGGATGGACAAAAAAGTGGTCCTATAACGGTTCCCTGTTTTCTTTTGAGGTATGGAGCCCTACAAAATTATAACTAAAAAATCTATAGTTAAAACTTACGTGTTACATTTTCTTGGCATCACATAACCTTCCAAGCCAGGTTTAACTGGTAAATTAGGAATGACATTTCGACAAGATCTGCATTGAATTGATATCTTAGTGGCTTTTGCTTTGATGCCTGATGCTGATATTACAATTCCTGGTATCTTAACTAGTCTTGATACAGTTTCCGACTATTAAATAACAGGAACAAAATATAAATTATATTTATATAAAATATATTATTTATTTTGTTTGAAAATTGAATTGTATTAGGTTTTTTGGAGTACTTAAAACTGTGGTATCATTTTAATTGGTGCTGACAAAAACACTCTGTATATTACAGTGCTATCTTACTAATATATGACACTTTGATAGATCAAAACATTCAATGATATAGGATCCTTTGAATATAACTCTCAGAAATACACAATCCTTTTCCATCCGCTTGAACTATGCAAAAGGAGTGAATTCGAATAAACCGTGAAACATTCATGAAACATCAATGAAATATTTTTAAGAGTCTGATTTACAAATTTTATTAAAATCAGTGCCAATTTTAAGATTTTTCCATACAAACTTTCAACCCCTATTTCACACTTTCAGAGTTAAAATTTTTCAAAATCCCTTCTTAGTAAAATAAACATTTGTGCAAATTTCAATTTTCTACCATTAGTGGTTGCGGCTGTGTGTGCATCTTACCTCACTCAGTGGGAACATCTCCTTTTATATATAGATAATGTTTCATTTTCCTGAGTGGCCATCATACCCACAACTGTTGCCTTTCATTCACACGATATGCCACTACGGCCTCCAGCCACCTACCATGACAGCCTCACAATAAAACTAAATGAAAGATTATTTTACAACCAGTCAACAGTGAGATATGTCACTATAATAAAAACTCCTGTTTATTTGTTATACAGCCCAGAAGTACAAAATTTCTATAATCTAGTACTCTCTGGTTTGTAATACCATTGTATTAGTGAGATTCTAATGTATATGCAAAAAGATTTCTAAGTAAAGAAGAAAGTAAAGATTACAAGATTTCTTTACCTTAAGTTCTCTCAAATTAGAGGCATGAGCGTCTGATAATAGTAACACTTGTATATCTTCTACCTTTTCCTCACCTTCTGGTCTTGGAGCAGTAAGTTCATCTGCTAACTAGAAGAAGGTAGTAAAATTAAATACAATACATATTATTATGATATAATTAAGACCTAATTATATATTTTAGCATATTTCAGATTTTTATTTTTTTATTAAAGTGTAAATAGTAGGCAGTGAAAGAAATAAAAGGACGGAGACAAAATAATCAATACATGAATAAATAAGATTAAGCAAACATAGTATGTTTTACTTACATCTTTAGCAGCTTCTTCCAATATAGGCAAATGTTCAGCAGGTTTCTTATAAAGTTTCTCAGCTAAGACTTCATCAAAACTTGAGAGATCCTCAATATGTATTTCTACCCAGTACTGACGTAAATTATAGTTCCGTTTTAGAGCATCCCTTAAAATTATAAATACCTCAATATGTTTGGTTTATTTATTTATATATTATTAACAATTTTTTGAATAGTAGCATATTATAATAATGACTCACCTATATTTATAGTTAAAATTTCCGGTATGAAATTGTCTTATAAACTCTTTAAACTTTTTCTTAACTGCTTGGAGGTTAATTGAATCTTGAGATTCATTTTCTTCCACGCCGAAATTGTCGGAGAAAAACACACCGGGATCGTCAAATCCTTCCATATTTAGGTTTTAAAATAAGCTAAGATAGCTTAAGTATTATAATATCTACCTATAAATTAGTTTAAATTGGGAATACAATCGTTTAAAACTACTGTTGTGAAAACTTTAGCTTGGCGCCAAAAATGCCAAATCCAAATTGACATTTCAATTGTTATTGCATTTGTTGCCAAATTTTTATAGTAGTTGCCATATTTACATAATTTATTTTAGTTTACAGCCTAAATAATATACTAGGTATCGGTTAGTCTTTTCTAAGTATTTAAATATAATATTTTAATTGGAGGAAAGTTATTTCTTAAATATTAACCATAACACACAATGACTGCTGAAGCAAAAGTAAACTTCTATGAGTAAATTGTAAGCATACTTATGTTTGAACTTATACATTGACTGAACGATTGAATATAAAAGAAAAAGTATAAATTATCATTTAATTTTTACCAACCCAAACATTCTGTAAGCATGTTGCATTAAAAACAATCCAAATTTAAACATTGAAAGTAGTTGCTATGCAACATTATAATATTAAAACGAAAGTATTATCTAATGTAAGATTGTTAATTTTATCACTGCAAGAAAAATAAATAATATTTTTAATATAAAAATATTTAAATATGAGAAAGTAATTTATTAGTTTTAATTTATTGAAACTGAAAAGTTAATAAAACAATGGGTGATGTAAGTATCAATGAAACATATTCTCAAATAATACAATATATAAAATAGACGATTTACTTAATTATTTCATCATTGTTCAAGTAAGTACTACTCTTCATTTATTCAGTACTTCACTACTTCACTCGTGTCACGCAGCCGTGTACTCGCGACTGTAAACGCGACTAGATGCGGGTTCGATCCCCACTCGAGTAAATGAAATATTTATTTAAATTTATATTTCCATTTCTTCTCTCTGGTGGTCCGGTAAAATCGCGGGGTTGAGTTCCGCTGTTCAATAATTAATGCCTATTATATTTCTATTTAATATTTGATTTAAATTGTGAATATTTTTTATTATTCTTACTTAAGTCAGAAAAAATATACATTTTTGTAGAAAGAAGATGTTGATACGCGCTTGGAGTTTATGAGTGAATATATTTTAAAGTCCCTCAAACAAAAAATTGAGAAATGGACAAAGTTTATTACTGGAGATGATAGGGTAATTATTATAATTTTTTTATCTATATTGATCTTAAGTAACCATATTATTTGCATATAGATGGTTGGCGAATATTTAAAAACAAAAAAATCTAATAATTGGATAAATAATACTTTTTAAAATAGTAAAATACTGAATACTTGATTATTATATTTATTTTATTATATATAAAAATTAATTGCTGTTGGTTCGTCTCGTTATAATACAAGAACGGCTGGACTTATTAGGATGAATTTTTTTATACATTTCAATAGGTTCCTAGATGGCTTCTGAATATAATTAGACATATATTGGATAGGTGGCACTGTATTCGCTGTATATCGTAAAAGAACATCTAAACTATTCAGGAATGAATCGAAAATGTTTGGGAATCAGGAAATAACACATTAACATTCTTGTCATTAATAAAAATAATCATTTCATTACTTGCCATGACAAACTGATAAACTGCATTCCTCTAAACTTAAAGAATATTTTTAAGTTAAATTTTATTATTCTCTTCCAATATTTGTATCAATTTAATAAAATTTAAAAATAAGTATTATCTTTTGTTAATTTTTTCAGCATATTTTATTTAAATTTTTTGATATGCCGAAATATGATCTTATTGTATTTCGTATGAATGCAGCGGGACTTTTAACATGTGCTACAGAGTTTCCCCCCATCAGTAGGGGTAAAATGATTTACTTCCTGCGAAATGGTAATGAAAAGATAAAACAAACAAATTTTCGCAAGGTATAGTATGCTTTTTGCCCTATATTTATGATATTTTAAATCCGATTAGCAACCTATGCGAGGGTCTAATTACACTCAGCCTCTGACTGTAAGCGCGATGGTTGTGAGTTACGAGTTTTCTTACCCCCTCGTATATTCCTATTCGAGGGGGGAAGAAAGCGGGGGTGGGCGTTGAGTTTCACCACTCTACACACAATGTCTTGAGTTCAATTAAGTGGGTAAAGGAGTACGAGTATATTATGTAAGACAATTGTCAGTGTCAGGGTACTTTACAGAAAATAAAATAATAATACCCACATAATTATTTATAAAAGAGGAAGGGAACGGCTATAAAAAGTGACGTTTTTGATGAATTGAGTCAGTACGTCGTTATTCTGCCTCCCGTAAGGTGTAAAATTGTGACAGTGTTCAAGTATTTAAAATCAGTGTCATTGTTGGAACTATGCGTTTTAAAACGTGTATAAGTGTAAAGTGTTATATAGAAACAGTGTTAGGTGTGTTATTATTAAGTATTTTCTTATACTTATTACCTGACATTTTTACATGTATTTCGTTCGCTTAAACTAATTTTATATCATAACTAAAGGATAAAAATTAAATGTGGTGTCGTGGGACACCAGGTAGGAACGAAGTTCCTTCGGCTAATGTAGAATCGACACAAATTGCAAAAAAAGTCGTGCTCAATTTTATGTAGGTTTTCTTGATTTTTCTCTTAAATTTTGCTGATTAGTTTTTATTTAAGTACAAGAAAGTATTTAGGAAATTCAGTATTTTAGGAAATAATAAATTACTTAAAATAAAAAAAATAACAATAACACACAATCATGCAAAAAAATGATGAGAGAACGAAAAGAAAGAGGGAGAAAGAGAAAGGTATTATACACTACTCGTCTGTGTATGCGACTGTCGCGCCTGCGCACGTCTCATTTAACGGTTTTATTCCACGCATTTTTCTTACGGTTCTACTATCACATTTTTTTCAGTTCGGTCACGCAGCGAAATCCCTATCCCTTCCAAGCCTGCCGTAAGG